>PUFA01000169.1:765000-842500 GCA_003508835.1 Eonycteris spelaea
ATCACCGAACCGCATGCATTTCACATCAGATCATAAGAGCAATGCTTCAAAAGATTATCCTAGAAAGTGCTCAGAAAGATGGAATGGGTTAACTTTGCTTGCCAGAAGGTGTTCTGACAAACACAGGAAAAGAGAGATATATGCAGCCCCCTTTAAGAGCAGAGCAACTGAAGAAAAAAAGAGATTTATGCTTTTAATTAATGGCAATTAAACCATGCCTGTTGGCTTGGCCTATGGCAATTGTTCCCTGCAAAAAGGAGGCCGAGCTGGTGACAAGCATTTGAATCCGCTAAGTTCTGTCAAGGGAGCTGACTCTGCAGGCATCAAAACCAAACTAAATCAATAAAAGAATTAAACTTTTATAAATTGCATTTTGACAAGTATCAGATACCGTTAAGCTTTGATATTATGAATTCCTTGGAGGTGATGCAAACAAGAAGGGCCGCAGTTAGAGATCCAAACAATCAAAGAGGCTTGTTAACATGCGCTGTCAAATGCATCAGTGCTATTAATTACTACAAATTAATGTGACTCTCTTCCTCTGGTGATTGGAATAATAATCAGCCAGATTCATGGAATGAGCATGGAGAACATATGCAACCCTGCCAAAAATAATAAGTTTAAAAACCAGTAGACATTCACAATCTTTGTGTTCAAAGACTGGCTGGTTTTCTTGTTGCCAGTTGTGACCTTATTTTACCCCCATCTTCCCCATTCCTGGGACTGTCTTCATGTGCTCTTCCCTGTGTGATGACAGAGGGAGGCATCATGCTCTTGCCAATAATTATTGGAGCATAGAATAAAATCTTTATTGTGCTCCATCGAGGTGTGGGGGAAATATAACCCTATCCAAAGTGATGATTTTCTAGGAAAAGAATTCAAGTGCCAGAAGTCTCATAATTTGGCTACTTCCTAGCATGAAAACTTTGCTCGGCAGTAAGCTTGATAATTAAAATTACATGATGCTCTCATTCTGACCGTGCAGTAGGCAGAACTCATGGGGGAAAAGGAACCCTAATTAGAGATTCTGGGTAGCCAGAATGGTTCAAACAGAAGAATTTCCCCCAGCATTTTGTAATATTCTACATCTCTAAAATGACCATTGTCAGGATTCATCTTTTCCCCCTCAGATGCACATTTTGAAATAGAATGGAATAGAATATTCTGATTTTCATCTTAACAGGTAGAAAATTTGTGACTCTAGATCCCCAATGTCACCCAGTGAAATGCCACAACAGACTAGAGTTAAATACTTGTGTCGTTAAATGTAATAATTTATATTTTCTAAAAATTATAAAAGCAAACATATTACAAATTAATTAGTAATAGCATGCTTCCTTGTGCTTTCTAATGTGTAACTTTATATATATATATATATTAGTTTACGTTACTGATCTGGGCATTTTAATACCCTCCTTCTAATTTTTACTTTGTGAACCAATAGTATATGGTTTCTCACTTCTGAGGAGCTTCCAAATGTTTGTACAGCATTTTTAGATTAATTAAAGAATGAAATTTAGCCACACAATATGGGAATTTGTAATAATTTGGGAAGGAGGGTCTTTTATATAGCAGGACTGACCATCTCACAATATAGACTAATTTTTATTTAATCAAAGGGGGTACAAGGTGGAGGTGGGGTGGCAGGGAGTGAACCTCTAATTCTCTCTTGCTGTTGGAAATAGGATTACAGTTTGGAATAACATGCTGTCTCTTATTGGATCGGGATGAGTCATAGAAAATCATCATTCGCTAACTGTGTTAGTAGGCTACTATGTATTAGTTGCAGAATTTCTTAATTGGAGAGAGACAGAAATGATAATAATGTGCCTCCTAACTTGCAGTAGGAATGGTGCCAGGTGTGTACTGGTGTTTGGACTAATTATTTGATTTTTACTATTGACTATACCTGAGTGCATGTTTTTAACACAGAGAAGAATTATCTTGACACCATCTGGTAGCAGTTTTTCATGTCTGACAAAATTTAAAACTCAGTTTGAAGCTTGGCCAGTGATAAATGTGCTTAGGATTCCATGTGACCTTGGTCAACCTCTGACCTTATACATATCAGGGTATTTGTCTCAAACTGTGGTTACAGTATTTTATTGATGTGCCTAATCTGTTACCCAGGAACCACAGTTCTTATGATAGATAGGATATTTGGGTGGATAGTGACAAGGAAGTTTGGGATGATTTTTTCCCTTTTTTCATTGTCAAGAAATGGATCCTGGCTAAGTCGGGATTTAAATTTAAGTTCTCCATTTCAAGGGCTTCTCAAGATCTGTTCAGAAAGAGCATTAGAAGGGAGCAAGGGGAAACCGATGCTTATGAAGCCTCCACAGAAGAGTCTGACAGATGAAAGTGTGGTTCTAGAGATGTGCTTCTTTCCCTCCCATGTGCTCACTCACCAAATGCAGAAGGAATTTATCATTGGAAATTTGTGTAATCATTTTTAGCTGATTACTTGGCAAGATGCTACATGAGCTCTAGCTTCCCTCTATTTTAGAAATCCTGGTTTTATTATAAGGATGCTTCAATTTCTCCAAATGTCTTTATGGATTTGCAAGGGTTGCTCAAGCTTTGTCACTTATTTTTAAAAATATAATTTTCTACGAGTGAAATATCTTGCTAAGCCTGACACACATATAAGCACATAGTGACCATTTGCTATGACTTAAATGCTTCTGGGCAGCAGTAGTACATCAGGCAGCGTTCAAACAACACATTTCCCTGGAGTTCAGTAACCATTTAAATCAAATTTGTGAACCTAACATTTTTTAATACTTTTTATTTTTTATTAAAATTCAAGTTAATAAATGGCCTGTAAATTTGTCAACATCCCTTGATATGAACAACCCACATTCTAAGTGGGAGGGAAAGGGACTAAAGTGCTCCTGTTAGTACAATAGTGTAATTATCATTTTCTGGAGAGCTGACTTACAAAACATTTGCATTAACTTCATTACTTATTATTATTTTAAAGGCCTCTCGTATATAAAATTTCACGTGTATGAATATGTGTACATATTTTTATTGCTTGAGGAGATTTTTTTTCCCTGCTCATTTCCACTTTTGCTTCCTCCACCTTTTTCTCTTTCTTGAAATTGTTTTTGGTTGTGGACTGATAGCTCTATTCACAAATTATTATCAACTATTTGATAGCAATCGAGTTTGTAGATCCTCGCCAATTATATACATGCTAAAATTTAAAAACAGTTATCCAAAATTTTGTATGTAAGAAAAAATGAGGGTAAGGACGGCAGTGATGGTGATGGTGATGGTGAGGTATTCAAAATTTCATATACAGAGAGAAATACAGATATATATTCTAAGACATTTATTCACATATATGTATGCCAATATAATGGATGACTGTTGATTTCTCAGAAAATATGTCTTTGTTTGAGAGGTGAGTTATCTCTTTTTACTTTGCTTATAAAGAAAATGGCAGATGAATGACCAGCTGTTGGTTATTCTTCACCACGTGGAATGATAGATGAACAGACACTTTAATTTAGCCTCTTTGTGTCTGCTCATAGTTTGAGACTTTTGTTTTTTTATTATATCTGTATGTGCAGATAGAATGAAGTTCCATATACTCGGTGTAAATTATAATGAGAAATTGCAAGTATAGATGTTGATACTTTTCTCTATTTATGACATTGCAAATTGTTCCAAGAAGGGATTTGCAGGAGAGACTTTGGATGTTTCATAGATGAATTAGTAACTAATGGAATACACACACACACACACACACACACACACACACACACACACACACACACACACTGATACTGGTTTCGATCCAAGTTATAGTTGTTAAAATTGACCATAATTTTTCTCCCCCACCTGAAAATTCTGTGATTTGGAGAAAAGAAATGATGATTTTACTTCACTATTGTTGCAGTAGCTTCCTAGGAAAGGAGTATGGAACTGGATGTTACCTCTGAATTTGGTTTATGTTTTTATAGTTATTATTTTTATGGTGATAAAAATAATAGCAAATGATAAATCTATTTCTAAAAAAACAAAAACAAAAACAATGAAAGTACTTTAGTAGATAAATCAAAGGATAAATTTTGTGAATACATTCCAAATACAATCTAGGGTTATTGAGCAACTGTTTTTTCCCACTTCACAAAAGATTTTTATGATCTGGCCTTTCCATGTCCCAACATGGAATTTTAAGACTTGAGACCTTCATGTATTAACTACCAACACCACTGGTTGAAGACATGATTATCTCTTCTATTCCTAGTTCTGGAAGGTAGCCTTCTTTTTCTCAGCTACCTACTTGCTCATGGTGCATTTTCTAGCTAGGTATTTAATAAATTCTATCCTACTGGTCAACCTAAATACAAATATCTAGTAAATCCTTTGAATACACAAAGTACAACTCATCAACCATCATCACACACTTATTTTATTTAGTAACATGGTTAAACCTCAGTGATTTTTCTCGCTCCACTTAGAAATGGCAATAATTCTGGCATGGTATATAGTTCCTCTGGAGTAAACAGGAAAAAAATTAGTCCTGAAATGATCCATATGCAACCTGATTTGGAAAGGGCTATGCTACCTCCTGAGGTCTTGGGAAAATCATTAATTTAATAGAAAAAAAATGATTAAAGGTTATATATTCATCCCACAGATGTGCCAGATTCTGTTGCATCCTTGAGGATACAATCATGAACAATACAAGTAAGTGTCTAAATTTCTAGATCTTTAGGCCAGGGGTGGGGGGGAACGGAAGAAAGTAAATAAATTACAAGAGAAATGTTAAATATAATAGTTGTAAAAGTGTAGAAGGCCATAGAAACACAGAGAGAGACATCTAACTCAGCCTGGGGATGGCACAAAGGGTTAGGGAAGGCTTCCTGGAGAGAGGTATACCTGAGGCATGGGATGAGTAGAAATTGACTAAAGAGAGAGATGGAGAGAGGAGAGGGAAGAGCATTCCAGGCAGCAGGAAAGGGTCTTTCAGCTTTTGTTTGGATGGGAGCATCTTATTTTATTGAGATGAAATCTCCATCAGTAACTTGTTTTCATCCCAGTTCTTTCCTTCATCAGCACAGACACTCTCAGTTCTTCTGTAGCTTCTCATAGGAGGTGGCTTCCAGGGTTCTCACTGTATAGCGAATGGATAAAAGTTCGGGCTCTGGCATCAGGGCTTGTTATGTGAGCTCAGTCACCCATTCTGTGACAAAAGTAAATACTTGTGAGGATTAAAAGTAACAAACCATGCGACATGTTTAGCATAGTAATCAATAAATTATTTTCTTAAATTATATTTTATAACTATTATTAATCCTGGTCACTCTATAAATATACTCTAGTTTGTCAATGTGCCTGTTAAAATTCAGCCCCCAAATTCAGACAAAATATTTTGGATGTAAACCATATGCTTAGTAATTAATGAATTTGATTAATATTCCCCTGAGGCTTGGCAGAAGAGAATATCTTTTTCAATACAATAAACAAACCATATGCATACATACCATGATTAGACTCAGATATGTAAATAGAGACATGATTTTCTGAATTTGGACAAGTTATTTTAATGATTTGTTTCCTAAGGTGATATAAGACTGTGTGGCATGACTGATACCTATAAAATCAAGAATTATTACACCAAATGTAAGCAAAAGACTTGCTCTCAGCAACCAAGTCCCCTCCCTCACTTCCGCAGTGGGTGTCCTCCAGCATCAAAATTGATTGCTGGGACACAGGAGGGAGAATACTGTGAGATGGGAGTTTGTAATCTAATTGTCAATAGCTGGCATATTATAGCCATAGTGGCCTACTGTTTTAATATTGCAGCACACTAGGCTGTTTTTCAAATACATTGTATTCAGCTTGGAATTACCTGTTGGAAAAATTCATAGGTCTTGATATTGTTATGATGCTATGTTACGGACTAAAACCTTTTTCTTTACTCAGGTAGGAGCCGAAACAAACGAACAAAAATTGATAGCTTCCCTGTTTTCCCTTTCTTCCATTAACTCAGAAAGAGAAATAGATGTCTTCTCGTGTCTTCATAGAGTATCATATACATACGTGGATAAATGAAAGGAGAGATGACATGGCTAGATGATTAGATGGATATAGAAAGATAGAGAGGTAAATAGAAGGAAGAATGGTAAGATAGATAGGTAGGTAGATAGGTAGGTCAATAGATAGGTCAATAGATAGATAGTTGTGATATAGAAAGAGAGGCAGAGGACTGTCATGGAAAACACCTCAAGCTAAGTGTCAGGACACTTGCGTTCCAGTCTTGACTCTGCCATTAACTTGCTTGTGATTTCACTTAGTCCTTTAACCTCCCTTGATTATTGCAGTAAAATAGGGGTGTTGCCAACCAGCATGTTGGGCCATATTCGTAGGTCTTAAACCCTTAAGATGTAGCTTTGCAAGTCCATTATCATCGTCCTGTTTGTCACCATTCCTCCCTATTGATGGTTTGCCAGGATTCTCAGCAGAAGACATGCTGTCACTACCCACACTTCTCACCCATACTCACAGAGATGCTCATGTTTCCAGAAAATGAGAGGTGGTTTGGAATATCTGGGACCAAACGATGTCTAGGTTCCTTTCAGCTAAATTCTATGAATCACCACACATAAAAATAGCCCCCTAAAATTTGCCATTCATAATATATTTCCTATGAACATAGTCTTTTGTTTTTGTAAAGTCTGAGGAGTGGGCTGATTTTCAGCTACCTGATTTTATAGGTCCAGCCCAATACAAGGTGATGAAATCTTAGGTAAAATGATGACATGTGAAAAGTCACCTATAGCTTCAGCTTTTCCTTTCTGTTCCATATCTTCCCATAGTGATAGGGCTTTGAAGGGGTTTGATAAATTCCTATTCGTTTAATTTCCAACTCGCTATAAAATAAGAGGAAATCTGATCATTAGTAAGTACACATCATAAAATCCTACATCAGTACGGTGGGAAGGGATTTTGCTAAAGTGTCTGTTGTCAACTCAGCTTCACCACCACCTCTTCTGGACAAGAACCACACTTCTCATAATCCCCTTCTTATATGGTCCTGGTCAGAGTTAGCATCTATTCCAATAGGAGACATTCCTGTGAGAACTGAAAGGCTAAAGAGGAGAGGCCATAATACTCAGAGTGTAGTTCCAGTCAGAAGCATGGACGGGTGTGAAGTTCTAAAGAATTACCTTGATCAGTGTTACAGACTGAGAGAGAGGGCAGGACCTTTCCAGAAGTTCTTAAAATTTGCACTCTAGTGAGTCTCCTGCTTTAGTATGGCAGCCTGAGATCATCTTTGGTGGCTTTCCTAACTCTTTCAGTGGTTGGTTGTGCCTCTAATTCCCTGCATTGAAACCTTTCATACTTGAAATTTATAGTGTGGATTCTATTTTCCTGACCAAGCCTGGACTGTGTAGACATCACCTGATTCAACTATTCTGGGTTTGTGAGTCCCTTTTATGACAGATCTGGTGAATAGGCATTCAACTTTTTCTTAAACACTTAAAGAAATACGAAAATTGCTAGCTTTAGAGATAGCCCATTTCATCATAGAATTGCCCAAATTAATGGAAAGCATTTTATAGTGTAGAGTAGAATGAGCACAGGTGGCTTTTCATCAGAAGAGCCTGGCTTTGCTTTCTGTGTTTGCCATTTACAAACATTGAGAAGTTGCTTAACTTCACCTGTTTCTTTTTTTCCCCTATAAAGTGAGGGCAATAATTTTACCTACTTTTCAGGGTTGTTGTAAGGATTAAATGGGATGAAGTTTATAAACAATCTTTTTCTTTACACTGATCATAAATCAGGATCTATATAACTTCACCAATTGGGCCTAATTCTGTCCTCTGGAGTCATGCAAGTAAGGCCCTAGCTAGCCTGCAGGACACCTTCGTGAGAATGAAAGAAAGACACCCCATCTGGCTGACTCAGCCCGGCATCAGAGCAAGAGCTGGATTTCAGCCTCCACCGCCCTCAACCGAGCACCCTTGAGCACAGCCTGAACAACCATCCACTCGGTCACTGCATGTAGATTAAATATAATCTCTTATGAAAATTCTATATATAATTTAAGACTTCTCTCAATTCCTCAACTCACCTTTCCTCTCTTCACTAAACTAAACATTATCCATAAGATATGGACTTTCCCATAGTAAAATAATAGGATATTTTCCATTAATGAATGAATCAGCCAAAGGATAGATGAACTGGAAGACTAATTACACCACCTAAAAGTCATTCACAAGAAAGTGTTCCTTTAGTCATGCATTTGCATTTTTAATGTTACTGTAGAGGTTTATCATCTTTTTAAAGATTGCTGGACACTGGTGAGAACGTGGGGAGGAATGTGCGGTGCCCCTGGCTGAGTATGAGAAAGGGAATGGTGCATGAAATCCTAACTTGTCCTGCACACATACACAGAAGGGCCTCTCTGGTTTCATCCTTTAGGATGACTTGCCAGGGAGGGGAGGGCCCAAGGTTGGTATCCAGTTCCCTTCCAGGCAGTGACCCATTCTTAACATTTGTGTTGCCCAAGGCGAGAGAACAAATGGAGACCCATAAGTCATATTTCTAAATACTTATAAGTTAAAAGCTAAAACTGTTAAATAAAATATGTTCTATTTTCTTACCTTGACAAATATTCATAACCACAAACTTGAGAAAATGTGTGCAAAACTATGTGTTTTTATATGACTGCAGTAAAGTATCAAAGATGATTGCATTAATTATTTATTGTGCATTCTGGAGTGTCCTGTTGATGAACTGGTGATACTTGGATGAATGATACATATATAATTCATTAACCATTATACATTTATTACACAAAATTAATTTATCTTACTTTCATTTTAGGAAAATCACTAATTATATTGGTATAACTAAGATTTTCACATGTTCTATTGACAATAATGACAAACTAGCCAATATTTCTTGTCACTGCAGTTTATATGTATATATATATTAGTTCATTTTAATTTGGAGAAATGTCCCTCTGCTAAGGAAGGAGTACTGGAATTCTCAAAAAATTATTAACCCAGCAATTAACTTTGGCAATGAACTTTAAATAAAAATTTACATGTATTTAAAAACTGTTATGAGGTCACATGTGACAAAGTAGATTGTTGCAGAAACTGTTATAAACTATTTTAATATCAAATGCATGTCTATCATTTTTAACATGAATATTTTAAAGGAACATCTAGATATATAATTTCTTGCATTCTTTTTTCATTTTCCAGTATTGGATTATCATAAAAGAAATAAAAATTAGCAGGGCATTATTTAACTTTTTCAAATCTCTCTTCAATTAAGACTATGATCTACGATGGTCAGAAATATGGTCTCCATTAAAATTAGAAATTATTGGGAATTATTTATACATATTTACACATAATTTATTTGATAAGTAACATTTTTATTTCCTTGCTCTAATGTCTTTATGGTTTATTGGAATATTACTTTCATTGCATATTTTCAACAAATATCTTTCAGTTTATTTTGATTTAGAAAAATCAATGTCTCTAACATTTTGTAAAGTATTTTTTTAGTCTTTTTAAAAGTGAAATAGCCAAACGTAAATCTTTTTGAAATTTTTTGTTAATTTTTGATATTAATAATAAGCAAAAGTTAATATCAAATAACTATAATAGCAGAATTCAAAATTAATTTTTTATCCAAGATCTTGATTTATGTTTTATTTGAGATTCTTCTGTTGTTTCAGTTAACTCCTGTGGTGCATCTTGTGTCTTACCTAAATTCAATCTAATTGCTTTAACAGATTCAAACAGCATTCCCATCACACATATCCAAGAGTGATTTTAAGGTCATTGCTTTGTTTCATCAGAGTATTTCATCTTTGGAAGATTCAGAAAATATAGCATATAATCTTTGAATTGCTGTCGAAACAGTTGACATCATATCCTAATAACAAATTCAGATGTATGACAAACACAAGTATTTTGGGATTTTTGGCCAGTATTCTATATGGTAAACTTTCTATTTTTCAACCATTTTGCCATTGTTGTATCTTAGACATTACCTTCAGTGATTTTTTAAAATTACTTAAATTAAGCTGAATTTTAACATTAATCCTGAACATTTTAGTAACAGTAAAAGGATTTGCAATTTTAGCATTCAGAGGCCATCTAGTTACCAGTGGAAAGAATAGTTGTGATGCTTCCTAGAAGTTACAACTAGAGTAATGTATATAATTTTAGGAATGATGTGAATTGTTGCAAAGTGTTCCTTTTCTATTCTGTGCAACTGTCCGTGAATACTAATATCAGTTCCTGAGTACCTGAGGAGCCAAGGTGGAACACAAAGAGAAGCAAGAAGATGGATGCTTGGTGCTATTGGGAAATGGTACTTTATTATGCAAAAATCTATAGCATTCACACTACCTGTGAGGAAGGATTTGACAAGTTAATTTGTCTTTTCTTTTACCTAAGTGCTTCTGCCAGACAAATCCTCCCTGCACTCCAGGGCACTGTCTGTCTCCTGCCTAGATGGTGGCACAATCCACCAACACTCCTGGCTTCAGACTTCTTAGGGACGAAGGGCAAGAGATGCAGAAACTCATTTCCCTGGGCCTCAAACTGTGTTAGTCATGACGAAGGGCAAGAGATGCAGAAACTCATTTTCCTGGGCCTCAAACTGTGTTAGTCATGAGGGTGGGTCATCTGTGTCCCGGGTGACAGATAGGTTCTTTAATACAATGTATTCATATGTGTGTTTGTGATCTATGGAGCCCCAAAGGGCAGTTCTGCCAGGAAGCTCCCTTCTCTCTGTGGAGGTCCGACTGACTGACTCTAGCACATGGAGTCTACCTATACCTCAACCCAGGTCATATACCCCTGGGCCTTCTTTGCCTAGAGGGGCCAAGTTTGGTGTCTTCACTTCCCTTCCTTTTGCACCAAGACTTCCAGATATATCCTTTTCGTTTGGAGGGTCTTTGAAGCTATTGGTCAAGAGTTTTTGCTTTTGCATGGCATTACATTCTAATATCCGAGAATGGATCCCTCTGTTTATTAAGTTTCTGACCAAAAAAAAATGTCTCTCCATTAAGGAAGGTTTTGCTGTAATTTACAGACAACCTGTACCCTGGATGCCCTATCCTTATCAGAGGACACAGATAAACCCCTTCAGGACAAACTCTCCTTTCTGCTTCCCAGAGTCCAAAAATTAAGGAAGTCTTCAGTAAACAGGAACTCTTGTTTCTTGATTTTGTTTTTGCCTTTTTTTTTTTTAAAAAAAGAATTTATTATTACAACATTTTGTTCTGTGTGCCCTGAATCCAGTGATCTTGATGAAGTTCTCAATCCTATGTCACAGTACAGTGTAATAAGATCAGACACACTTAAGAGTAATTGAGATAATAGAAGAAAGTGTTTATATCGGTGCTTAGCATGAAGTGAGTGCTCAGTACACGTTAACTTCTTTTTAAGTTAGGATTACTATGATTGTGAATTTGAATAGGGCTTTATAGAATCCAGTGCACATTCATACAAATTGCCTTGTGTGATCATTCTAGTCACATTGTGAGGTGTGCAGGAAAAACATCTCTCTCACACACAGACAGTAAAATTGAGGGTCAGATAGTTGAAGCTATTGGAAGATTCCACATCTTTACACAGCATACTAGATAGAGACCACGTTTTCTAATGCCTAGTGGTCAAGCAAAAGGAGTGGCATCTTTTGCCCAAAGCAGTAAATAACTTTTTTCTTCTTTTCATCAAAATAAATGCTGTAAAATCCCCCAAATAAGAAAACATCTTGAGCCTAATACACATAACATTGGCGACATCTTCAAAATTCTGGGTATAGATTTCAATATGATAAAGTTTAGTTTTACAGGACACAAGATTCCAAGTTTCCTACTTATGAGAAGTGTGGGTCAAAGTTGTGTCTGCCATTGAGGGTGATGCCTAACGAGTCACCAACCCAAGCAGAATGCACTTGGCAGACAGAGTTCCAGCAGAAGTTCCCCGAATCAAAGCATAACATGTGGCTGAGAGCTGCTGGAGACTTGGCTTTTCTTTCCCAGTACCCTCAGTGACATATTTCCCCACTGTTTTTTCTTCATATTTTCTCTTCACAGTCATGGAGGTTCTCATATGCCTTTATTCTAGCATTAGTCATTCCTCAAGGACTCTGTTCCCCCAGCTTCTCCCTTCCGTGTACTTCTACTACATTTGTGTTTTCTGCTGCAACATTTAGTTTTACAGTCTACATCTCAGTCTATATCTCAGGCAACAAATCAATCTTATCTCCACAATTAAAGTTTAAGCAACTTAAGGGGAAAATTTGTGTTTCATACTTTTGTGTCATTCATAGTACACAGCACAATGCTGAACACATATAGGGGTTCAATCACATTTGTCAATTGATGGATTAAACCAGCAATTCCCAAACGTTTTGGTGTAATAATTCCTTTATACTCTTAAAAATGATTGCGAATGCAAAGATACTTTATCTATGGGGGTTAGATCTATCCAACACTTACCATATTAAAATTTTAAATGGGGAAAATTCTAAAATATCACTGTAAAACAAGACAGCAGAAATGTACTTTTTGTTGTGCTTCTGCATAGATGCAAATAAAACTTTGGGATTTCAAAATAACAATTCATTGTACAATATTGAGGTTACAGAAAGTATACCAGGTATTATTGAAGATAACAACTTAGAGCACAGAAATACCTCGAACAAATGAGTTAATCTCAGAAAACGCATATGTTTATATCCTAAATCTACCTTGGAAAATTCTAGGAAACACAAGATTATAAAAGCATACATTTCATAAGCTGTCAGAGCAATAATATCAACCCATATTCTGTAGTCTCTGGAAAACTCCATTTTGTACATTCATAAGAGAATAAGAGTTAAGTAGACAAATAACATTTCAGTAATATAAAATAGTTTGACTCCATAGATCCTCTGAAAGAGTCTGGGGTACCCCTAGGGGTTCTAATATTGGACTTTGAAAATGAGAAGATTAAAGTATAGTCTAGTCTTGATTAATTAGAGCACTCAAAGATGCTCATTACACAAAATTACTACTAGAAAATTAAAATCTATAATCTAGTGATTGGCCTTTGTATTAGTTATGTAGTGCCGAATTAATTATCCATTTGTATTAGTCATCTAGTTACCCCTAAACTTAGTGACTTAAACCCATAAACATTTGTTATCTCACAGTCTCTGTGGGTCAGGAACTCAGATGCAGCTTAGTTGGGGGCCTATGGCTCAAATTGTCTCATGAAGTTGCTTTAAGTTTTGGATGAGGGCTTTGGTCTCAGATGAAGACTCAACCTGCAGGAAATCTGCTCACAAGCTCACACATGTGGTTGTTGATAGGATTCAGTCCCTCACAGATTATGAGACAGAGTCCTCAATTTCTCACTGACTGTTGCCTGGAGGCCCTTGATCCATGGACCTCTCCATAGGACAATTCACACTATGGCAAGGGGCTTCCTTCAGAGCAAATGAGTGAGAGAGCAAGAGAGGACTCCCAAGGTAAAAGCCACAATCTTTTCTAACTTAACCTGGTGACATCTTATTTCTTCTGCCATATTCCATTTGTTAGAAGCAATTCAATAAGCCCAGCCCATGCTCAAGGGAAGGTAACTTCCAGGGTAACAACACAAGAAGCTGAGGTCATTGATTTCCACCTTAGAGGCTGCCTACTATAGCATTTTCTTCGTTGGAGAAGGAAAGGTATGATTCAGAGAGTGGATGATAAGCAAAGAACCAGTTCCTTACATTATTCTGTTCTTTTGCCCAGCTTCTTGCTATCACACCATTCCTTTCTTCCATGTCTAATACTCCTGTTGCCAGTGAATGAAGTGGTTTTATATTGCTGAGGAGCATCTATTGAGCTCTTTTAAGATTTAGAGCTTTTTGGTTTTGGCTCCTCTTATTTCAAGTTCATTGGATTGTCTGTTTTAATACACATTTCTCATCCATGGGTGTGTCAGACTACTAGTTGTACTTCAAAATCCATCTTTTCCATATTTCTGGGCACATGGCCACCCAGCTAGCAATTATATTTCCCAGCCTCCTTGGCAGCTAGAAGTGACCATGGGTCTAAAGTTTAGAATAATGGGATGTGGGAGAAAGAGGTGTACCACTTTGTGTCATCTCCAAGAAGGGCTCCACATGCTGGATTTTGGCTCATCATCCTCCCCACCAGCTGGAAATGGTGACAACTTGAGCAGCTTGGAAGCCATATGTTGGCGATGGCAGACCCACCCTGGCTTCATGGAGCAGAGCTACCTCTCTAGCCTGAATCAGTCTGGCCGTTTCTTATGAGAGAAACAAACTCCTATGTTTGTCACTATTCTGTGGGCCTCTTTGCTTTTCATAGCTTTGTTATTCTCCAGCTATTACATTCCATATAAATTAGACAGAAAACCAAGCAGAACTGTTTTATTCTTTGTTTAAAATACTTTGTTACCCTATAGCAGGGGAGGTTGTGACAGCGCTATGTGGGAACTCTGTACATTTCATTCAGTTTTGCTGTGAACCTGAAGTTGCTCTAAGAAAATAAAGTTTATTAATTTAAAGCAAAACATTGTTTTACTCTTAGTAAATAAAAAATATTTTATTCAGTCATTCATTTATATCATTCAGTAAACATGAGCACCTAGTATGTACCAGATACATTGGGGATATTGTAATGAAAACAACAGTTGCAATCATTATCCTCATGGGAATTTCTGTTTAGGAAAACAAAATTAAATAAGCGACCATGCATTAATTAATTCAAATTGTGATAAATGCTAAGAAGGAAAGTATGTGAGTATGTAAGAGGCCATACCTATGCAAAGATCATGTACATTTTAGAAGAAAATAGATAAATGCTCAGCAAAAATAATTTCATATTGGAATACATTTTTATTTCTTGAGAGAGGTGCCATAAGCAGTAAAAAATGAAAGTTGCTTTGTGGCCTTAGCCTCAGTTTCCTCATCTGTAAAGTTCAGACCAAGATACAGGTAATTTTCCTAAATGTGGTATTTAGCTTTTCCTCCTCTTATATCTCTATCTCCAGACCAGATTTGCAAGTGCATAGTATGACCCAATTTTTTTCAACAGCTATTTTTGTTTTCAACAGCACTGGATTTAAATAAAAGAGACTCTTTGTCCCCAAGAATAATCTGAATATGTGTAGGAAAAGACATGTGTATCTATATTTCAATGAGATAAAATGGGCTCAAAGGAGAAATCAGGCTAAGACCCAGGAGAATAAGTTTAAGGTTAATCTGACATTTCAGTTGTTTGTGTTGATCTGTGAAAAAAAGAACAGAATATCTACCCTTCGACACTTTCCTAACATACTGATGACTCAAGTAAATTTGTGAAATGCTTTGAGCTCTTTGGAGGATAGGCAGACCCAAATAACAGACCTGAAGTAAGGCCTCCTGAAGATAAGCACTTGGAACAGTTGTGGTTTCCGTATACCATAACATCAGTTGTCCTTTGCTCTTCTGTAATTCTTTCCCTGTGGAGATGACATGGGAAACAAGCTGGAAAGCTAAAACAGAATAACTTGACGCTTTGTACCTATGAGTAGTCACAGAGGCAGTATGTAGTGAATAAGCGCATAGACACTGCATCCAGCCTACTTGATTCAAACTCTGGCTTCAGTACTTACTAGCTGTTTGGCTTTGGGCAAGTTACTTAACATCTCTCTTCTTCTATGTCCTCATCTATAAAATGAGGGTGACAATAGCATTGGCCTTATAAGTTGTTTTGAGGATTAACTAGATTTCTGAGAACCAGGGTCCAGCATGGAACAAGTACTTATTATTAGGTATTATTATTAATTCTACTTGGATAATATTTTTCATTTACAGCAGTTAGAATACATTGAGTTAGGTTAACCCATTAACAAAACAAGGGGGTGGGGATACAGAAGCAAAAGAAAATTCAGAAAAAGGTTATTTGAACATTCAGATGTTTGGTTCTCAGAGAAAACTCAGTTTGTTTTATACCAAACCTCGAAAGCTCTGCCTATCTTTGCCTTTTCCTCATTAGAAAAATGAAAAAAATGTCACTCTTTGTTACCTGCTTTCTATATTGGTTAAATTTGGACCCCTGAATTTAAAGTATGGCCATGGTCCAATTAGGTTTTCCCACTAAAGCCTACACTCCACTTGAAATTACATTCTTCCTTGTCCATAGTTCTTCCTGCATCGCTGGAAAGAATTTAAAATCTCATCAAAAGCACCAGCCTTTCTCAGCAAGTCACACATCCCCAAAGCCAAGTTCAATCACACCTCTCAGTGAAAAGGAACCCACTCTCCAGAAGGAGAGGCACGGCAGCTCCTCAGCACAGCGTAAATTAATATCACAGCTGCCACTTTCATAAGAAAATCAAAACCAGCTTTTCAGTTTGTAAACATAAACTTCACAGACCCACTGTAGGACAGAGTGTTCCTAAGTATTCTGAATTTGCAACACCCAGAAAAACCTCCGGAGTGTTATTTACAGCATTTGCTTCATAGGGAGGAGAATTAACGTTTCAGTGGTTCAGGGAACAAATGTACAGATAGGCAAGAAAGCTAGCAAATTATTTAATGATTACTTTGTAAAAATATGTCACTGTGCAAAAAAGTGTTTGGAGATACATTGCAGGCCCATGTCACTATATGACACTTCTTCATTATCACTTCAATAGCCATGAATCCAGGGGGTGGGAACACAAACTCTTACTATTTGTATCTTTCATGAAACACTTCATATAAAAATAATGACTTTTGTCCTTAGCCCCCCACCCTAATATTTTAGAAAATATTGTATTCCTGCCTTTAAGCAGTGCTATTGCATCTCAAACAGTTGATGTGCTGTTTTCAGCAGTAATATTGAATGAGCATTTATTTGCATTTCACCATTCTTGATGAAGTATTATCAATAATGTATTTTTCCCTTATTCCATCTTTAAAAAAGAAAAAAAAACATTTATAATGGGATGAAATAAAAACACATCAACGCAAGGATTGTCCACCTTTGACCATGCCAAGGGAATTTTAAATTTCCCTTTTCGCAATGTGGCCATCGCTGTGGAACTCTGATGGTGGATTAATGCTTTTCTGGTACTTCAGTGTATCAGAACATGGATTTGCCGACAACAGCTGCAGCAAATTCCCCTGACTGAGAAGAATTACAAGTATTATCACCTAGATCATTAAACTGGGTTCATAGATTGCAGAATGTCTTCAATCAATTCATCTAAGATAACCTGAAGCCAGCTGGACCCCCTCAGTGAGAACTTGACTTAATTGGCCAATAAATGGCTGGAAAAGGTGCATGCTATTTGATAAAATTACCGAGTAAGCAAGTGATTACAGTTTGGAGAAGCACCGAGTGTAGACTGCAGGTCAGCCCTTTAGGGGAGGGCTAAGTTAATGTCCACTATTAACTGCTGCTGTGAAAAATGGTGGCTTGCTTGGAGCTCAGATGGAAAAGAGGATCCAGGTCAGGCTTCAGCTGATGAAGTGGGTGAGAGGCACACATTTATCATCTCTTTGGCCTCATTTCTGCCTTGGTAATAGTCCCACACTAACCACTTCTGCAGTCGCCTGATTTTCTGTCTCCCTTTCATTTTATTGGCATAACTAAAAATATTGCCCCAGCCAACAAATTCATCTGGAAGGGAAAAGCACTTTTTCCTCAATAATGTCCCAAGAGTCTTTTTCACAGAAAGGTTAAGGAATTGAGAAGTTGAAAAACATAACATTATATATATACACATATCAATAATTATCTTTCTCTAGTGAGGAGATTGAAGTATTTTTGTTTGTGGGTTAGATGTCTACATTTTAACAGCACAGTTTTAGAAAATGGGCAAATCAAAATTGGAATATATTACCAGATTGGTGGCAGAAATTATTAAATAAAACAACTCTCTCTTTCTTTATGTTGAAACAAAGGTTTGTTAACATATTGCTTCTATGGCATTTTTTTTTCCCTGCCAGTAAATGTTTTAGCCAGTTTGAAAAAAAAGAAAGAAAACTTTTGACAGATTTAGTTCAAGATTTCAGGTTAACAGACCTGCAACAACACATTGTCACTTGAATTATTGGTGTTAGACAATAATATGGTATTATTCGGGGGAAGTGCCACAATGAAGATTCCGGCATGCAATACACTCATTTATTCTTATCCAGAAATATACGTGTTCATGGAGTTTACTAAACATATTAATTTTACTAAATAATAATTATCGTTAGGGTTTTCAGCAAGTAGAAAGATGGAAAATAATTCAAACTAAAGTTACAGTTTGAACTACAGCCGAAGCAATTAGAACACATCTTAAGCCTGCATGGTGTTCATCAGATAAATGAGTTCATCAGCTTGCAAATGCCAATTGCACCGCTAGTATCCCTTCAACTCCATTTGTTAACTTCCTTCGGAGGTGTGATCGATGATTCTGACTCTCCTTTGCTCATTAGTGTGTCATTTGGGCAGACATAACTGGCATGCTCTGGAAGAAATCTGTACACAGCACTCCAACAGGGACGTTCACTCCATTCTGGCGGCACAGACCTTCTTTCCAAGTTGGAAATGTGATGCCACCTTGGAACCTTTGCACCTGCTGTTCCCTCTGCCTGAAATACTCTTCCTCCAGTCTTCAGGCCTGTGCTCATAGGTCACGCCCTTAGCCAGTCTACATAAAATGGCCACCTACAATCCTTCCCCATTCCTTGCCCTGCTTAATCTCTACTGATATGATATTATATATTTATGTACTTATTTTACATCTCCACTAGCAGAATATGAGCTTTATAAAGCTTTATCATTGTTCATATCTATATCCCCAGTGCCTAGCATATATTACATGCTCAGTAAACATGAATGAATGAATATCTTATCCAATAACCACGAAAAGAACGTAATCCATAGGCTGCCCAAAAGGCAAGCCAACACATGCTCACCAGAGGCACTCCCAAGTAAAATCTGCTTGTCAGATAACCAGGGTAGTTCAAGAGCAGCTCTAGTATGTTTTCACTGCTGTGTAGCCCATAGCTTTTCTCAAAAGGGCCTGTCACAGTCCAGTTTATTTTTCCTGGAAGCCCTTCCCCGCTGCTCCTGCCTTTGATCTCTGGCGCACCCCCTTCCCTATTTTCTCTCCTCCTCCAGCTGCCATCTCTCATTTGACTTTCGTCATCATCCCTCTCATTCTCCTTCATAGTTTCATGTCCCCATATCATTGTCCCAATTAGTTTGTAATCTCATTAAAGGCAAGAAATAGGCTCCGGATAACTTTTCTCAGTTTTCATCGTTTCAATCCTATAAAAGGTAAATGATACGCATATGTAAAATTGGAAATATTTTCAAATAGCAGCTATTCATTTGCATAGCAAAAGCAGCTAACATTTATATAGAGCCTAACTTGGTTGGGCAATGTGTATTCCACTTATGGAATGGAACCATGTCATTATTCCTCCTGGCCACCATAAAGGCAGTTTCTATTGTTTAGCCACATCTTACACATGAGGATACAAGACTTAGAAGAATGAAGTCCCTGGATGAGGTGCCAGAATGACTGGATGCACCTGTATTTAAATCCAGGTCTTTCTACCCCAGAGTTTGAGCTCATAAGGGCGTTGCTCTGCAGCCTCCATGACTCACAGCTTTCTGATTGCTTTGTTAACTCTTCATTACTGAGGCCCCAAATCTTCCAAGGAGAAATTGAAAGTCTAACATACTCTGCATAAACTGTCTTCTTTTTATCATAGTCGTGAACTAGGTCTGACTAATGAGAAAGCAAGTCATTTTCAACTCAGCAGCTTATAAATCATCATCTCCTATGCAATCTCAATCTGCACTGATTTTCAGGAAGAGGAGAGTTTCTCCTCCACACCACCGATCTCCTGCTTCTAAAATATTTCTTCAGAGTGATCTTGAAAAAAACAAGGCAAGGGCTGGGGGATCATCTTCACAAGCTTTGTGATGACCACACTGTTGCTCATTAGCTGTTTGAAATGGAAATCACTTTCTGGATAGGAGAGCAAATGGGGGTTATATTTCCTCCCCCATCATTTATTCCTAGAGTATTTCAGTGGAGAGTTAAATCAGAGAGCACTGGACTAGTGCACACATTTTTCTCCAACCCTGAGATCTTTTGGGTGAAAGGGCAGCACTGAATTAAGCATTTAGTGTATTCAAAAATCTGTGACCCGGAGCTTGTGCCTGAAAGCATCATTGATAATAGGGTTGGAAGCACATTACACTTTCCTGGTATTTATCTCATCTTGCCTCGGACAATCTTCTCCCGGAGTCATAATTATCCCACTAGGAAAACTGTCCCATTGTCTGCTAGCCTTACTGGCAGGAAGTTTTTCTTGCTCTCTCCAACTGCATCCTTTCTCAGCAGGGCCCATTATTTCTCATTTAATTAGTAGCTCTTGATAATAAATAGCCCTTTCTCTTCATTTATGTTTTCATTTAAATAATTACACAGTACAATATTCCCATTCTCTGTAGGCACTTCTTCTGGAGGCTGAGAAACAGGGTTGTAAACCACGGGCTTCGGTATATCCTTCAAGCATGATTCCACCTTTTTTAAAAGAACAAGAAAAATACCTTTGCACTAATGGTAGGCCTTCAGGAACATGGAACATTATTCTGTTTTCTCTAGGAAGGGAAACAGCTACTAACTGGCTGGCAGGCCAAACTACAGTTGTTGATGCGTCTAATGGAAATTCTGCTTTGGGCACCGCGCAAGTGCTGAGGATATGGTGATGGACAAGCCAGATGCCAGCCTTGACCTCATGGGCTTATGGTCCAGACTCTAGAGAAAAGAGAATTGAGTAGAAGCTCTCAGACAGGGCTTCTCAAAATTATGTGCATATGAATTTCTGGGCACTTGGTTAAAAGGTTCTGATTTAGTAGATCTGGGTGGGACCTGAGAGTTTGCATTTCTAACAAACTCCTCAGAGATGCTCACACTGCTGGCGCAAGGTCCACACTTTAAGTAGCAAAGGGTCTGTAGAATGGGGATCTAGACTCATCTCTACTGCCAAGTGAACGTTTGGCACTTGGACAGGTTCCTTAGAAAAGTAGTCTTATCATCTAGCAAATGGGATTCTAATATCCACTTCAACAAGTCGTTGTGAAGTCAAATAATTGTAAAATCACTTGATAAAATTTTATGTGCTATACACATCTATAGTTGCTAAGAAAGTAATATTCTTATACGCAATGTATTTTTGAACATACAGTGAAATTAACCCAAATCTGATATGATATTATTTTGAACAATGATTACTTCCATGTCTCTTAAACTGGCTTTTCAAAGCACATATCTTTAATTTTAAGACCAAGGGAGTTGTGCTTTCAAGTTATTATGTTATAGGCAAAGCAAGGCCTCTCTTTATTAAAACACCAGGGCATGTTGACTTCACTGTGAGATGTTATTAGCAGCAGGCACCATCATAAAATGGATTTCGGATGGACTTGAATTTTTGGATACTTTTATAAAAAGGAATAGGATATCTAATTGGCTGGGAAATGTTGATATATCAGGGCTAATTTTAAATAGGTTCTCTGTTATTAAGTGTGGCTAAAGGCAAGGGTTTTGATTTGCAACTTATTAGCTGAGTAACCTAAGGCAAGTTACTTAACCTCTCTGAACCTGTTTCCTGAGTTGTAAAATGGGCATAATAATCATACCTAATTAAGGATGCTGTGAGAATTAAATAAGCTATGCATTAAAGCCTTCAGGTACCTAGCAAATAATATTATTGCCTACTTCTCCTTCTCAGTGTTTGGAAGAACTAAATGTGGCCTTGCTCTAAGTCACCTAGAATCTTATGCATATTTGTGGTCTTCCTTTAACCAGGGACTCTGTGCCATCTTCCTCTGTGGGATCCCATTTCGATTATATGTTGACTTTATGAGAACCAGGGCTATGGTAAACCCCAGTCTTGAAGAAACTAGTCTGGCTGATAGTAAAGATTATTTTCAGTATTAAAATTACACCCTCATATGAATAATGGTATGAAGATGGAGAAGGGGAAAATGAGCTATTGAATCTATTGAACATTACTATGTATTGGGCACTGAGCTAGACAGCATACAAATATTACCTGCAGCATTAGCTCTACTTTCTAGATGAGAAAACTGAGATTCAATGTTAAGTGACTGGTCTAAAAACTATAACCAGTATGTGAATTCGCTCATCTAATCTAAGGCTCATGATTTCAAAAACGTTTTCGTGTACCTTAGCCCATGCGATGCTTGCTCAATATGAGGGCAATATATCTGCACCCTGCTCCTGGCACCATTCAAGGGCTCAAGCCCTGTGCCCCAAACGCCCTAAGTAGACATCAAGTCAAAGAAGCCCAGGAACATCTGCTGCTTCGGTGCCTGCTTGACAGCATGAAGACCAGCCAGTTGGTTACTGTGGCTTACCTGTTGTTGTGGGCCAGGGTCCCTGAAAAATAGACTGTGATTTGTTCATAGTTTTATCAGGGAGCACCCTCTTGAGGAATATCTGTGAGGAAGGATGAGGGGTGCAGGATAAAGGCCTCAGCCAATCCTCCAGGACACTCTGATGTCAGAATGGCCCTCCAAATTATCACACCTTGAGGCAAAGTGGGCCAGACTTTAAAATTCCCCTGCTGACCAGTCATTGGATGCAGGGTACCAGGGCCTGAGGTTAGGGGCATGACCTTGATGACCCAAGGAGAGTGACACAGCTGAGCTATCAGCCATCAAGGCCTGGAGGGATGAGTGTGTCAGCCTAAGGGTAGGTCTTGGTGGTACCCTACAGCAGCCACTAGAGCAGTCCTTTGCTTCCTGTCCCCTCCTCCTCCCTGGGCATTCTCTCCCATGCCAATGGGTTAATGCTTGAGATAGGGCAGTAACCATAGGGCAGTAACCACATCTCTTGGGCTGTTGCCAACTGTATTCACTCCTTTTCATGTCTGATAAATTATGTGATAGAGATGAGGGCAGGGGAAGAGAAGAAAAATGGTACCCTGACTCTGCTAGCTTGGGGGCAGCAGCACAGAGCACATCTAATCCCAAAGCACCACGCATTGGGCATTTTATCTGCATCTCTGGGATTTTCAGTTAAAAAAAAAATCTTTTCCCTATGTGAGAAATTTAAAAAAATTTTTTAAAGCCAGAAAATAGTCTAAAAGCACATTACCAGGAAATTGTTTCTACTGTGTTTATGACTGTTCTTAATGTTTTATGAATATGCTAAAAAAAATGCTCAGGCATATTTCCTTGGGCACTCTAGTTAATTACTTATTCCGAGTGCTTCTACTCCATTCCTTGCAAAATGTGTTGTGCATTAATTCTGATTATGTACAAAAACCCACCTGCAAGGAAAAACTCTGAATCAGTAATGCTGATAAAATGAGCAGCCCTCCTGGGGCTCTACTGAGAAAGAGGATACTGGACAGAATTAGAATCTTGTAGCTAAGGCTATTCATAATGTCATTAACATAAAGGCAATTAAGTGAGTTTTTAACCTACAACCCTTTATTGTTATTAATGAACATTAGAAAAACACAGGAGATAAAATTGGTAATTATCTCTGCACCGAGCTATGCAATAATGTGTTTAAATATAAAAACAAAACAAATGATTATTGTTAGTATTTTCAGTAGCAGAAACCCCAGGAGCAGCTCCGTCATATTTAATCACATGGGCCTACACCAAATAATTATAAAAGAGGGCTCTACCTTCTATGTGCCTGGTTATTCAGTTTAATATGGAATCAACAAACGTAAATGTAAATTTGCAAAATATTCTGAGCAGTTGTTTCTTCCTGCAGGTTAACCACCTTTACAGAAACACTGACTGATTCCTTCTCCTTCAGGACAGTGGTCTATGGCTCCATAACCAAGTTTTTCCTTTCTGAAAAAATTACCACATGATGCTTTCAAAGCCTATTCCAAGAACAACTATATAAACCCAGGCTTATGGTCCAGTAAAAATAATTTCAGCATTCGAATAAGACATGTAGATTTGAAAAATAATGGCGAGTGAGATTTTCAGCACTCTGCTTTATTCAAAGAGGCTCCGGTTTAATTTTTTTCTTTCTTTGTGCAAGCTGTAACAGCCAATAAATAAGCTATCCTAGACAGGGCTTGTTTATGAGAATACAGTGGTTAATGTACTGCGAATACCCTGCATCTAATAACAGTTTTCCACTAATTAATTCAGTTCGTAGATCTTACAATTTAAAATGCTAGTCTCACATTCCTTTATCATTGTTCCAAACTGGTTTTGTTTTCAAGGCCCATTCCTTGTTAAGAGGACGTATATACCTCTAATTCGCCTTTGCAGTGGACCTCAGGGCAAACAATGCAGCACAGTGTGACCCTTGGAAGCATTTTGAACAACTTCCATGTGGCAAAGCTAGCACTTTTTGTGCTCATCTGATTTTTCTCATACAACCAATTCTACAAGAGAGATCCCTCTTGCACGTAAAAGAAAAGGCATTTTATAAAATAAAATAACCATAGCAACAACTGCTTAGATTTGTATATTACTTTACAGTTTACGAAACACTTTTGGTAACTTTGGGAGATACCGAGATCAAAATTACGGCCGTCCACATTTGCTTTCATGGACCTACTCTGTCTTATACATTTTATTACACACATAGAGCTTCCCTAAGTACAAGCAAACCCCTTAGGGGCACAAGAAATTTAGCCATGCACCCGGGTCAGAATTTAGGCATGGGAAATAAGGGGAGAAAGCTTCTTTTCTTAAGTGTCAATTATGCTACCCAAAGATGCTGGGGTTCAGATTTTAAAACCAAGAATGAATCCCACAAGGTCATCTACCTGAAAGAGATGGAGGTTGAATCAAGTTATCCAGGAATAGCATCAAAGAGGCACAAGGCAAATGCCTTGCTTCTCTCGCTAGCCACATCTTGGAGGGAAGGAGGCTCCTGTGTGAGTGAGAACAGCAGGTATCCCTGGATTCTGGCCTTCCCTTCCACAGCTTCGTAAGTGGTTCTAGCTGGACTAGGAGAACAACACTACAAACCAGCCCTAGAGCACACACAGCAGCCCAGTCTCTCATCCACAGGCCCAATGACAATGTTGGGTAAGATCTTGGTTGGTCCTTTACCTTCTAAGCACTAGGTAACCATTCTCATAAAAAGCTCTTTGTCTCCTTTGGTTACTGCCCCAAGCTGTGATCACATCATAGCACATGGTGCTTCCCTATGATCCAGGAAAGCAAACTCATAAGGCTTAGACAGTAGACAGAGGCCTTGGAGGGATAGGTCTTAGAGCAAGTAGTGACTTTCCCTTTAAGCTGAGAAACATTTCTTCTGGCACAAGGAATTCTGGGATGGGAGGTGATAGGAAAGAAGTATTCATTAAAGTCATTTGCATTTTCAAGTTCCATTATTCCTGAGTCCTCAGAACGTGCTGCCCGGCTGGTGCCTCTGCCATGTGGCAGACGCAAGCTCAAGGTCAACCTCCGGCTGTTAGCTAAACAATTGGGAACCACAGCACACTAAACTTCCCCCTTTCTTGTCACCCTCCCTGGCTATTAACCACCCCTCGGGCACCCTCAGGGGCCGCAAATTTTCTCCTGGCGCCTCCTCTGACTTGTGAAAATTCTAGAGGCCTGTGAGGTGAATGATGAGCAAGCACAGGGCCATATGCAGGGCCTTTGATGATCTGACATCAGACAGCTGAAAGAGGAGAGATGGTGGCTGGGCGGCTGCTGTATTGTCGACCCTTTGATTTGACTCATTCTGGCTGCCCTGCGTGGCTGCTGCCAGTGGGCCAGCCGGAGAGAAGGTGGCCAAACAGCAGAACAATGGCACAGCCTTTCACAGCTGGAAAATCATTTTTTAAAGACCTCCAGGAGGCACCAGTTGGTCCTGGCAGCTGACATTTGATCTGGGGAGTGTGGAGCAGCTGATGCCAAAGTAAGACTCTCCAAATCATTCCTACTGCTGGCCGGCTGTGGAACTGCCTGTTCATTCACCTTCCTGTCCACCCACAAAAAAATAGCCTGAGGGAGATCGCCTTGCTAAATTTTCTGTATGCAAAGAAGGAGTCACCTGGGCTCCTCTAACCCCCACTCATTTTTCACTAGGCTCTCAGAGGGATAAATGATAAGTGCTATTTATAAGACAGATTCCCACAGGAAAGAATGGTGTCAATTTCACATTCGAGACACTCAGAGAAATAGGAAAATTCTTTGCAAATGGTCCTGTTTGGACAATTTTAATGTGCTATATTATCCATGCCCAGATGAGAGACACGCAATCACTTAAAAGAGACAGTCATTTTTTAAAAATACTAATTGAATACAGTTTGGAGTCTTTGCAATTTGGTCTAAATTTAAATGACTACAATTAAGAGTGGTGGGTGTTATGTTTAGAGTGACCATATGGTTTGTCATCCAAACTGTGACCATTTTGAGAGTGCGAAGGAGGCTCTTAATAATTACCCACCCCCAAATTGACATAAACTGCCACCGTTTAGATAAATTGGGATTTCCAAGCCTCCCTATTATTTTCCTATCATCCTCACAATATTCTTCTCAGGGAAAATACTGCAAATGCTATAGAGGTCAAATCTTCTTTCCGAAATGTCAAGGTATTAGTCTGATCACCTCGTTCTTAAAAGGGAGGGACATTGTAAGTCTCACGCCATACATAGCAAAATGAAGACAAGCATAAAATTCACATTGCCAGGTTTTGGAAAGGGCACTGAACTAGGAGTCAACATATGCGTTATAAGTCCTAGTTTAGACACTACCACCCCACCACCACAATTGTTGTTACTATTTCTACTAAGAATTACCATTTACTGAGCATTTGCTGTGAACCAGGCATTGTGTCCCTTAAGAGCCTGGGCAGAATCTGTGTGGAGCCTCATAACAGTCTTGATGAGGCTGAGCAGGAATTTACTACATGCCAGCAGTAAGCTAAGCAATTTGCAGACGCTTCAATCAATGAGATATCGTCATCCCCATTTTACAGAGGAGGAAACTGGGGCTCTGAAAAGTTAAGTAGGTCTGACACCAAGTTCCTGCTCTTACCCCACTGTACCCCAGTGCCATAAGGAGCTTGCCAGGAGTCGATGGACACCTCCTCTTCCTGCTCCCCAGTGGCATTCTCTCACTTCCAGCTCTTCAATAGTTACATACACATAACACAAAATTTTATTTTGTTGTTTCACAGGCCCTCAAAAATGTAGAAGGCATGGCGAATGTTCAGTAGTACAAGATGACATAGGGCAAAATAGCTAATGAGGAGGCCACGATTCCATATAAACTGGAATCGTTAAAACATAATGGTTCAATAGCTAAAGAAACCAGAAATGCAGAGGAGTTTCAAGCATTTCATAGCCCTCAGTGGACATATCTGTTGAGTGGTTTGTCTCTCTGATGCTCAAAACCCACCTCGACATCCCTGTGCAGCCTTTGCTTGAGTATTTCCAGGGACAGGTTGCTCACTGCTTGCTAAGGAAAGATGTTTCCTTTTACACCAGGGTGGCTGTTATAAAATATTTTCTAATTGTTGAACCAAAATTCCAATTCTTTGTAATTGTCATTCTTTGTTTTTGGTTCAGCTCTTTAAGCCCCTACATAATGTTTTCTGCTCTACATACTTTCAAATAGAGAAGTTCCTTTATTTACCAAGTTGTGGCTCTCTACCTCTTCTTAAGTCCTTTGGCTTCCAAGTCCACAGTGACTAAGAAGGGCTTATGTTTGCAGTCCCTGGACGCATTTCCCAAAGTAGAAGTACGAGTTGATACTGCAAAGCTTTCTGACCAGGCTTTTTTTTTACGCTACAGTTTTACGGGCTTCTCTTTCCATTTATAATCTAGCTTTGTCTACACTGATCATCTGTTGAGTCACAGAAGCCTCTTTTGCTGTTGATCTCTGTCCGGGTCATGGAAACCGCTTAGCAGAAGTATAGTAGTTTTACTTAACTAGTACAGTATCTGCATTCCAGGCCTCGCAATTCATTGTGATGCTGCAGAGAGGCAAGTGATCACCAACCTAGGAACTCTCTACGGTCTGTGACAAACCTTCAGTGTCAATGTGGTCACCAAACCGAGACTCCAAATTCTCACACTAAGTATTTGGCTTCCACATCATAGTCTGAGGAAACCTCCTTCTTTCCCTTTTCAAAACTAGAATGATATTTGCGCATCTCCAATTTTCCTAGGATAGAGTAGTTTCTTTAAAAATAGTCAATATTAGATAATATTCTCCTCTCTCTTCTCTTACCAAGACTTCAATAGACATCTGAGGGTAAAACTTTTCTTTATCATCCAAACAATGAAAAAGGAGCAGAAAGGAATTGGATCTAGCCTAAAGGCAACCACAGGTAATGACTTAAAAATTAATGACTCACAGTAATAACACTATATTTCTGATTCTGCTGTATCTCCATTATGTGAGGTATAAACATGTATGTTCTGGATTAACTCTGAATTCAGGCAGAATTGGGTTCTGCACATGATCCATTTTCCTATGACCTTACAAGGTACCAAAGAGTAAGCATTATTATCTTCATTTTAAGGATGGGAAAAATCAGACCAAAGGACCCTTGCCCCACAACTCCCAATTTGTGTATCAGGATTCACATGTGGCTTATTCACTCAGTGATTTGATGACGAGTTAAGACAAATGACCAGTGGGCATAGAATTCAGATTTTAATAGATTTTTCTCCAGCTATTATTCTTATGTGTGTGCACAGAACACACACTGACTTGTGCCTCAGCGTTCCCAGCTCTCAGTTGGTGAGCAGATTCAAGAGTGATTTGTCAGTCCTGGTCACTCTCTGGGAAAAACATGGGCAACATAGGCAAAAATACAACTTTGGCTGTACTTTTGATAAAACGCCACGCCATGTGCAATTATGGAATGTTGTACTTCAGCTAAAAGGTCTTCTTTGGCTCGAAGGATATACCATGTTGCACTGGCAATCTATTTTTGGCATTTGAATGCTTATGTCTACATAGATATTTTTCAGTTTGTTACTTTGTATCTTAATTTAAATTCCTATCATAGAAACACCACACAAGTGTCTGGGAAGAATAATCTTACATAGTAATGGTGATAACATTTTTCAGTTATATTTTTTCTTTGTCAAATGTATATGTATATATGCATTCATGCCTGTGCTTCTACACATATGTGTGTGTGTGTGTGTGTGTGTATTCCCTTGAAAGATCATTTTGAGCATGTACAACATGCCAGACCCAGTGCTAACTGCTGTCAATTCAAACTAATATAAAAGACTTGAAAACTCACAGAGCAATAGGAGAGGTAGACAAATAAACAAGTACTATAAGAAATAAGAATAGCCTGTTTGAGGGACAGGTGTGCATAGAAGAAGGTGTCAGGGAAGGCTTTATTGGAGCTGGGTGGGTCTTTTAGTAAGCTGGTGAATAGGAAAAGAGAATAGTCCAGTCAGAGAAGAGTCTACACAAAAATGTGAAAGGGTGTGGCCTTTCAGGGAACTGCAGGAAGTTTGATGCAGTGTGGCACAACACACAGTGGTAAGTGAAGGAAGAGAGAGCCGGTGAGAGCAGGAACAAATTTGGAAGTGTCATGAACGTCGTGTCAGAATCCGAACTTTATTCTGTAGGTGTATGAGCAGCTGACTCAAATTGGGCAGTGATCTATGGTTGCAATCGGTTATGTAAGTGATACCCTACTGAGTTACTCAGGAAAAGTATATCGAAAACGTATTACATATATTATTAAAGCTACACTCTGTACCTCAGGGTTTCTCAACCTTGGCACTATTTACAGTTTGGGCCAGATAATTCTTTGTCCTGTGCATTGAAGTGTGTTTAGCAGCATCCTTGGCCTCAACATTCTAGATGCTAGTAGTACCTGCTGCTCTCTCCGCACCCCACCACCAGACTTGACAACCAAGAATGCCTCTGGATGTTGCCAAATGTTTCCTGGGAGACAAAACTGCCTCAGTTGAGAAGCACTAGTGTGCCTGTTGTGGCAGGTACTGTACAGGAAATTCTTCCAGAGACAAAGTAAAAATAGAGAGTGAGTTGAAGAGAAGGAAAAGAAAAGCACTTTGGTATAGTCTGCAGCAGCTGGGGCAGTCTGCTCTTCTGGACCACTTTGAAGATTCCAAAAATTGTTTTCTGTCAGCTAGCCTATGTATCCCAGGTAGACTTAGTCTTTTGACTATCTAATTAGGTGACCTTATTCTTGGTTGTCAGTCTGAGGCGACATGAGACCAGGGCATCCACTTTGAAGACCTTTTTTTAGCCAGCTGCATTAGGTAAGTAAACTGGTATGTTTGGCACCTCGCTGAGGAAAATTGGTCATCATAAGTGATATTACATAGGAAGAATGACAAAATCAAATGCTTTTTCAGGAAAATCACTTCAGTGATTATGTGGCTTATGTACTGGAAGGAGAAGAGATGAGAGGTCAGGCCTAGAGAGCCCAACAAAGAGGCTGCTCCTATACTCAAGGTAAAAAGTGATGGAGACTTGACTCAGCCAGTGACACTACAGATGAGCATTGATGGGGCCACCTCAGGAGATAGTTCAAAAGTAGAATTGACAGGATTCACTGACTGATTAGATGTAAAATGAGAATTTAGTAACTGAGGCTGATCCATGTTTCTGGACTTGAACACTGACTGCATTCAAATGTAATTAACCATCAGGAATAGAGAAGGACCAGATTCGGTTTGGTCCCTTTGTCTTATTAATCTATGATAAAATAATTTTCTAAATAGTTATAAGAGTAGTCATTACAGTTATAACTAATTTATAAGTTCAGGGCCGTTACAATCACTATTAATTCTTATTGACTTCATAGTATCCACTATTGATTCCTTTGGGAAAAGAAGAACTGGAATATTTATTTATGTCTTGGCCTACAGAAGTTCTGATTAAATTGAAGAGAAAAGACATACACATCTATTAAAAAAATCAAATGGTAATACAAATAATAATAATAAAAAAAGACTATCCAAGATGGTCCAAATAAATGCCAAGTGCATTTCTGGCAACAAATTCTGTGAGTTCAAAAAAGGGCACATTTAGAGCTTAATCTGATGGAAGTGGACCTTTAAGGGTACGCATGTTGCATTGAAAGAGTGTATGGTGAGTTCTATCTCTCAGAACACCACTTCTCAAAATATGGTCTGGGGACCCCAGGGACACTCTAGACCATTCAGGGGCGGGGGGGGGGTGGCGGGAGAGGGGTGTCCTTTGAGGTCAAAACTATTTTCATATTACTATGAAGACTTAATTGATCTTTTTCTCTCTCATTCCTCACACATTTACAGAAGAGTTTTTCAGAGGCTACGTGTTGAGTGATGATGTCATTACTCTAACAGCTAATTGAATGTGTCCTTGTGTGTTACTGAGCTTTAAAATTTTCTCTGTTTTAATTTCTAACATGGTAACTATCAATCAATATATAACCCATAAGGCCCAAAAGCTCTTTGGAGCATCAAACTTTTTAAAAAGTATGTATACTGGATTTCGAAACGAAAAAGCTTCGGAACCACTGTCTGGGAGAGTCTACACAAAGGCATGTGTGACTCTCGCTGACTGAAGCTGCGACGTGTCACCTTAGTAACCCACAGAGCTTTCCTCTAGGCTTTTTCACACTACGGGCTCATAAACCTGCTCTGTGGCGGTAATTTAGCTTCACTCTAGATCTGAAGTCACTGTTTGTCTCATTTTCTGTTGCTGAGGGAAAATGAGCAGTGACTCCGCTCAATGTTTCCTCAGTTTTATGCCTCTGTAGTATAAGCTGTGTCATAGGCTTCAAGAGCTCGGTTAGAAACATAGCCCATGCCCTTTAAAATTCTACATATGTACTCATAATATTTTTAAAGTAAATTAAATTAGATCCTGTTATTTTTCCAAACAAGACAAAAACCTTAGAACAAGGCAACTTTCCTAAAACTACCCCCTTCCACCCTGACGAATGCTTCATGTTATCATCTAGAATTTTAGTTCCCACTTGTTTTAAGCACAAAAAGTACTAGTAGTATTATAGTTATATTATTGTACTACTGATTTGGATTTGTGAGAATTTGAGGAGTGTACATATTCAGAGTGCTTGTCTATCTAAAAGTATTATTTCACCTTACTCTTGAATAATAATTTGGTTGGTCATACATAGCAAATAGAACGTATCTGGTTGTACCCTTGGGTAATGAGTAAAGCGACTTTCATTTCTGTTCACAAGCAGGCACACAGGTTTTGGCTTCCTGCTCCCTGCTTCCGGTTCATGAGCTCAGTCCCAGCTTCCTGCCACATGCAAGAGAGGCTGGGTCCCAGTTCCCAGCAGGTGCTAAGACTCTCGCCCTGCTGGCCTTATCCATTGTTAGCTCCCTGTGGGCTGTGTACCTTCGGTCCTTGACAACCACTGGGTTTTCCTTTCTATTTCTAATTCACTGAGATTTCTTTTTTTGTTTTAGATTATGGCTATATATTTTTATATTAAATATATTTAATATTTAATATATTTACATAATTCTTACAAATTTGGAGAATAGTGAAGTTTTTGCATGTGTTCAACCCACATCTTGACCTAGAGTTCTGAGCCCATATCCTCATAATGGAGCTGAGGAATATATTTGACAAGTTCCAGAAAACCTAAATCTTCCTGATGTACCAAAGCAGGCGTAAAATGCAAAACACTAATTCAGATTTTGTTAAAGATCCTAAATTAGAACTGAGCTATGCTGTATTTGGATTGGTTACTGCAAATTAAACAGAACTATTTCATTCAAGTTTATGGTCATGTAGGTTAATTAAAATTTTTCTCTTCAGAAATATAGCCCTGAAGACTCAATGTAATTTAAATAGATTCTAGATTCATGCAGAGTGAGAATGGCAGTTTCAATATTTAATTCTTACTTCGTAAACTTTGAAGGCTAAAAACACATCTTCCCCACGTTTTGAATACTCTTTATGTTGGAAACAACTCACTAAAGGAAACTTAGAGTTGCTAGGTAACTTGGTGCCTGTGGAAGGCTTCTGATAAAATGTATTTAAATCAGATTTCCTGGAGCAGATGGGCAAACTGAAGTGGAAAATAAATTCAAATGATCTGATATTGGCTTTTCATACTAAAACTAAAATCCCTTGCAGCCAACGCTCACAGAGATTTTTTTTAAATGGACAGGTTTAAGGTGGCCTTGCTGCAGAGAGCATCACATGTCATTCCCCGCAAGCCATCTGAGCCTTAGGAGCTGAATTTCTTCGCAGAAACTGGGGATTATACCTGAGAACGAACATTACATGGAGAAGGCGGTGTCTTTGATATGCCTTCCTTGCCTCTCACTGGGTACAAGCCTTTCCTATAATATTATAGGACCTAACTGGGGTGGCCTTCTCTTTAGTTCTTCCAGATCTCAATAGTAAAGTGAAATGTTCAAAATGGGGCCGAGCTGTTGGGGAGAAATAGCTAAGATAAAATCCCTTAGTCTTTAATGGTTCGAAATCAGAAGAAACTAAATTTATGCAGGGAATGTATATACTATAATGTAGCTATGAGCATCACCCAATAATTGAATTACTACCACTTGAGCTTACAGAGGTCAAGAATGAAAACAAGTCGCCAGTTATTTCTCAGTATGTTTCGTATGAGATGAGGGTATTGGAGGCAAGCAGCGGAGACAGTAAGGATTATACATAATTTTCTATGAGGAATCTTCAGAAATCTTTTTCTGAAGTTGAAACTGCAGTCGCCCTATATCTCATAAGAATCGTTTCATTACTCAATTCTCTATAATCTCTTAGGGTGCTGAATTTGCACCAAAAAAAAAAAAGTTCAAAAGCAATCTGATAGTTAACAATTTTGAAACAAGTAACTAAGGATACCTATATGCTTGGAAATGACACCCCTGAGAAATGTCATCACCTTTCTGATGACATGCATGGAAAGCACAGATGAAATACAAAAACAAAGTGATTCTCAAACCCCAGTATATGTGTCTCTTGTTATTCCACTTTGAGAATTTCCACTATGAGAATAAGAAGAGGGCCCTCCAGAAAGAGGAGACAGAGCGATGGGAATGGTATGTTACAGAACTGCAGTCAAGAGAAATGGCTCATGCTGAGTGGTTACTGCCTGGCAAGCACTGTACTAGGTTCTTCACAGGCGTTATTTTACTTAATTATCACAACAAAACTACCTAGAAGACATTATTTCTTCTCGTTTTATAGGTGATAAAACTGAGGCCCCATGGCTTAGTAACTTAAAAGTGGTCACACAGCTCGAGATTGGAAGAGCCTCGTTCAGAAGCAAGATGGTATAATTTGAAGCCACGCCTTCTTCTTCAGGAGACTCAGGGCCGTAGGAAATGAGTAGAGGAATAGACACGCTCATATACTGCTAATGGGAGTGTAAATTGGTTCAACTTTTAAAAGAGAAATTTAGCAATATCTATCAAAATGTTAAGTGTACATACCACGAGATTCAGCAAAATTGGCTGCAGCAAACCATTCTATTCCCAGGAATTTATCTTAGAAATGCACTTTTACAAGTATACAATGTATATGTATAAGGGTATTCATATCGGCATGGTTCAATAGAGAAAAAATGGGAAACATCTTAAGTATCCATTAAGGGGATTCGTTAGATAATTTTTGGTAAAACCACACAATAGAACACGCTGCACTCACTGAAAGGAATAAGGTAAATCTGTGTGGGCATGTGGAAAGATATTCCCAATATTGTTCAACTGAAAAAGTAAGTTGCATGAGAGCACATATTTATGCGTGTGGTAGGAGTCCCACCCTCTTTGAAGAAAGGAAACTGTCTAGAAGCGTACAGTGTTTCCTGTTGTCAATGGTGAGCTAGTAGTGAGCGGGATGAGGATGGTTCTTGGTAGAGCAGGAAGGAAAACTTTTACTTTTTTCTTGTACCATTCTAAGCTATCTAATTTTTTTCCTAATAAGCAAGTATTACTTTCATAATAAAAGAAAAAAATGTAAAGGCCTTCTGTGAACTTAGAAAATAATGGAAGGTTTTTTTATAACACAAAAATGAAGTGGGTCAGGATCTATTGGAGAATAAAGGGAAAGCAGATGATGATTAGGGAGCTAATGATTGCCAAAGGTCATCTATGTCTTCACGCTAATTACCAAGGCAAATTCACAAAGAACTTTAGCATGGAGAGTGCACCTTGAAGGCAGAAGACCAAAAAGGAAACTCTTCATGATATTTCGGATAACTTGTCAAACCAATGTCTAATTCCTTGATATTCTCACAACCCTATACAGTGCCTGAAATCTTTGACACATTTTTCTGCTCATACAAAGCATTAGCAGTATAAAGGACACCCAGTAGGCAGCTCAGGTAGGAAAAGAAGTCTACTCCCCTACCAAAATTTGGCTGCAGCAAACCATTCTATTCCCAGGATGCATGCGGGGTCATCACTGACAGCTGTAGCCCTTTCTGCAGGAAAATATTCTTCCTCTGATGTGGAGGCAGATTGCATTTGCCTGGCTAATCCAGCCATACACTGGAGAAATGAGAAAAGGCCCAAGCTACCCATATGCGCTATAGATTCCAAAAAGAGATGAGCCTTTTTGCCACTGCTTTTTCTGATAATGTCAACATGGCCATTATTGTTTCATTAGTTTTCTTTGCTCTAAGGCTAAAAGGAATTTCCGCTGAGTGAATATCTCTGAGATGCTTCAGACGTCTCAGAGCACTTTTTGCAGAAGACATGACTGAATACTTTTTCTGAACTTTTTTGCACAGAAATGTGGTTTATTTGTTTTCTCCTGACTGCCCAATGCTTCCTGGTCTTATTATTTTGTTCTAGCTAGTTTCCTTTGGCTGTTAAAGCCATTGTTTGCACTTTCCCTAATAATAACGAAAGCTTATATTTATTAGGGCTTATTACAAGTAGGCACAGTTTTAGTGTTTCACATAAATTAATTAATTTAATGCTCATTATAAATCTATGAAGTCTATGAAGTAGGCAGCATTTTACCATTTGGCAGACGAGGAAACTGAAGATTGAAGGTTAAGGAGCTTACCCAAGCAGTAGGATTCAAAGCTGATCAGCCTCACTCCAAACCATACTTATTTAACGATGTGCTTCACTGCTTCACAACAAAGATAGCAGTCTATCATGTAGAAGGCAGCAGGACAGACAAATCTATCTACTCTCAGCAGTCTGGGTATTTCTTTCTTGTCTTTGACTCCCTCTCCTCACCAGGAAATTCTCAATGCATCTTCCTTGGAGGGACCTTTTACCCAGAACCCTCAGCTGCCCCATCACGCTCTAGCTCTTTCCCTATCAACTTGAGCCCATATTCATCTCTTCCTCTGCTAACAACTTTTGCCTTTTTTGGCAGCACCACACAATTAGCACATATTTTTAAATATCCTATTATCTAATTATCTGAAATACATAATTTAACATGTTCGACAATCATGCCTGCCTCTCTAAGCTCTGAGAGTATATCAGACACCTTTTAGGTTTTGCCTCATATCCTCCTAGCCCATTCTTTTATTCCAATTTAGCTATGACAACCAGCTGTACCCAGGAATAACAGACAGGGATCTTGTCTCAGCTGGACCATACATATTTTACACTTTCTAGAATGAGCTTCTCTGATAACCTGACTGGATATCTGCAGGAATCTGCTTAGCATTCACACATATGCAAACTAGACATTCAGAGGGATTGATGCCCTTTGGGGCAACACTTAACTAATAAGGATGGAGACTGGTAGGCAGAGCTGCTTCTCTCCTGCACCTTAGGCAGGCAATTCTAAGACACATTTTAAATGGTTTCACTGTGATGACCAGCTCGATAATGTCTTTTTTTTTTTCAGGCTTTCTTTTTAAGAAAGTTTGAGGAAGAGGCATATGGATGGACCTATGAGGAAAAAGAACAGCGCTGATTCTCTAATAGTTAGAATATATGGGTCCAGGAATCAATGGGTAGCAATGGGATTGGTTGCTTTCACCATAATTCTCAGTGATCCACTTGTGAAATTTTTATTAAGGGCAATTTACCCTGATCACTATGAGGAACTAGGGTTCCTACTGCACAATGGTGGTGGTAGGGCAGAGGAATGTGTATAGGATCCAGGGATTGAGTAGGGCATCTCTTGCTGATACTTCATACCTGTAAATAGGAACTGCTGCAACCTTAGTCCAAAGGGGCTAAAGCAAGTCAGACCCCTCAGGGATGTAGTTCTGAATCACCCCACCTGGAAAGCACCCTAGACTAGCTGAGGTATAGGCAAAGAATGAGGGACATCTTGAACGCGTAGTGGAAGATAAGAATAATAAATATCAACTGGCCTTGAGACAGTTGTAGGGGTGGGAAATGGAGTCGATTACATTAACCTTCCCTATTAAGCCTTCAAGGCTCTGTTAAGAAAAATAAAGTAGAGCAAGAGAATACAAAATAGCAGGGTGGGTGACTTTCAAAAGAATGGTCAAGGAAGCTTTCTCTGATTATGTGACATTTGGGAAGAAACCTAAGTGAAGTAAAGGAGCAAGTCATATGCGTACATGGGGAAGAATATTCCAGAGAGAGAAAGTAGCAAGTCCAAGTTTCCAAAATAGGAAGCTGCTTGATGTGTTTGAGAAGGTTAGTATGGCCAAGGGGAGTGAGCAAAGGAGAGAGTGGAAAGAATGTGATCAGGTAGGTAACAAGCTCAGACCACAAAGGCCTTTGGAGTGAGGACTTTGGATTTCATTCTGTGTGAGATAGAGAGCCATCAGCATATTCTGAGAAGATGACATAGCTTACATTATATGGAGCTTCCAGGTGCTCTGTGAATTAGCTGTAGAGTGTTAAGAATGGTGCAGGGAGACTGGTTACAAGATTACTACAACAGAGTGTTTGAGCTCATTTCAGATGGGTTTTCTGGGTGCACAGGACAAAGGTGTGGGGTTGCTGAATCATGTCTTGGATTAAGAGTGGTGTTACTGTTCTTTAGGGCTACTTGAAGCTACTCTGGAGCAAAAAAAAAAACAAAAACAAAAACAAAAAACGAACAACTAACTCTTTCACTTTTTACAAATCTTTTATAATGTATAACACAGCCCAATGGGTCTAGTAGTGAAGGCTCAGAAAATGCCTATGATTTTGTGATTAAAACATCTGTTTAGTTTTTGCCAAGAATTCATAGAAATCATGTCTCTCCATTGTAAAACATAAATGCATGTAGTTCTCAAGATCAGGCTTATCATTTTAATATAGACACCCTTACACATGCCAGAAGGTATGTTCCTCGCTACTTACCTATTTTCTCTTTTAATTCTCATAACACCCCCGGGGAGATAAGGATTCTGTGCAGGTTTACAGATAAAGTAAAAGAGACATAGGATTGGGCAGGTAGGGGCTGAGTAACTTGTCAGTGGTCATTAGTAAGGGACAGAGCTCTGAATTTGAATCAAGAGCATATTCCAAAGCTCACTCAACAAAGACAACCCTGAACTACTTACCATAGAGAACTCCGGAGAATGCCTATATTCTTGGGGGGCCTAATCTTATTTGGGAGGCCTGATCTTTCAGATTCTTCTCATTATGAAAAATAACTAAGATTACCGGGAAGAGTGGATTTTTTTTAATGTTCCATTTGCCTGGAAGAACATAATAAAGGCAGTAATTCTATTTATTTATTAAAATCTTTTCTATTAGAATGATCCTTTTGCTCTTGGAAAATCATTTGGCCCAATCACAAGAGTGGGTGACCACTTCAGTCTGAGCTCCTTTTATGATATCCGTTGCAGTTATCCTGTGGAATGACTCTCCCCCACCCCCACCCCAGAAAGCCATAATATCGCTTATTTCTACTTAAAAAAAAAAAAGTCATTAGCATAGTTGCATCACAGAAGCGGGAAAACAAGAGATGTGTGACCTGTCTAGGAAATAGAGCGGTTGCCCCACAGGAGCTCAGCTTTTTCCATGTGCTGGCTGTGAGCCTGTCCTCACGCTGGGGTGCAGCTCATTACTGCTCATAGTGACCAAGAAGCAGGGCTGGGCAAAGGGGAGGGGGCGGCGAAAGGCCCAGAGTACTCCCAGCAAATTGGATCTTGGAAAGTCTGACACGGGGGCATCTATAAAGTTGCTCAGCAGCCACTTGCTTTTTACAATGAAACTGCAGGGATAAAAGAGGGCATTCTGGTAGACTGGAGCACCTCTCGGTCTTTGCCAAAGGCCAGAAGAGTCATGGGGTTGGTGGCCACATGTTGTGTAATGGGTGCAAAAGTCACAGACTCTCATATTTCCAGCCTGTAAGTACCCAGTTTTGATGTTTTGTTGAATCTGGAGCTCTCTTAGAAGGATAACGAAGTGTTGCAACTCAGATAAATCTTTCAAGGCTTAGACCCTGTAACTCCCTCTTACTCCTTTCCATTTCTGTCTTCTGGTTGCCCTCACTGTTTGCATTGATGAACTTCTGCCACTGGAGTTGGTGTGCCCTGCATAAGTGGCATTTCAACATGGATGTCCCCAGGTGCCTTGCATCCTTGCCTAGATTAACGTGTCAGTGGCATATGGCGTAAATGGCCTGTCGTTGGGTTTCAGGATCAGTTTAAAATATCTGCCAGGCTGCTGACTTCTTTGGCATAATGCCTTGTGGCCCCAGTGTTTGAGGAAGGAAAGCAACATTGTCTGAAAATTGTTTAGAGTGAATTTTCTTGTCTAAACAGCCAGAATCTGACTTCCTGCCTTTCCTCATTTCTCTTTTTCTTTTTCCCTGAGCTAGAGAAATAAGCATACATTCTGGGGCTGAGTACTTAACTGTTTGAGAATAGCTTTAGTTGTATTGGTTTCATTTTTGGCCCTATATCTTGCTCTTTTTCCATAAAGAGAAGTATCTAGCTTGTGCTTTTCAAATACTGTTACATTTGATCCTCTTAAAAGCCCCTGTATAGGTATTAGCTACATTTTGCAAACAAGAAAACTGAGGCTCAGAGGTTTTAAAATGTTGCCGAAACATATTACAGAGAAATGACAGAATAGCAATTCAAACACAGGTCTATCTGACCCCCACAGTCCAGATTCTTTTCACTCTGTTAAGTCCATGCTTAGACAGTTGTCTGAGCTGTGCCCACATCCAAGTATCTTTGGAGAGGGGGAGAATTTTTACTGCAGTTCAATGGGCAGAGCTTACAGCGGTCAGGTCTCCATAGGCGTTGCCAGCGAGAGCTCCTGGATTGTCCTTGTACAAACCCCTCATCATGCTCTTCTCTCGGCGTGTTTAATGGTGGGTCATTGTTACTGTTCAGTTGCCTGATGAGTTTCTAGCTCCTACATCCAAGTGATGAAGCAGATCCTGCTGTCCTTGGGATTATTCCCTCTTGATGAGTGGTGACCTCAGGATCGGAGACGGCTAACCTACAGGCAGAGAGAGGGGGTGTCAAAGGTTCCTCCAGCTCAATTTGGGTTGATGAACCAGAATAATTCTGGCAGCAGGTCTCATGAAATTGGACTCAACCAGCAATCTTTCTCAACTTCTGTGTTTGAGGTGGAATATTTTGGCAAATTTTCACTTATACTGTCTCTCTTCTACTGCAGGTATTTGAAAAACACTATCACCTGGTTTAGTAGTCACCAAAACCAAACAATTATCATCGAATGGACTGCATTCACTGCCTAGTCTTTCCTGCCTTTATGCTCTGCTTTGCAAGAGCCTTTCATTTAAAATGCCCCTCAGTTCTTTCTTCTGTCACTAAAATCTTATGCCTGCTCCAAGGACCTGATCAATTTATCTCCACCAAGAGACCTCCTCCAAATCCATCTATGGCTTCTTTGTTCCAAGTTTCTTACAATTAAAAGAATAACAGCATTTCTTAAAAAGTATTTAATTATTTACTTGAATAAGTAATATATGGCCAAACATTTAAATGTATACAGAGTGCATAAATAATCAAACTAAAAAATGAGTCTTCTTATTCCAGCTCTCCAGTTCCTGAGCCTTCCAGAGATGTCTTAATATACATATGTGCTTAAAAAAAAACCCCATGAGAATGATTGGTAACATGTATTAGAGTTTTATATAAGAGATACCATGCTAAGCACTTTTGTATAGATTATTTCACTGAGTCCTCTCGGTAACTTTATGAGATTGGTACTTACACATATTTTACAAGTAAGGAAATAAAGGCTCGAAAAAGTTAAGTAACTTGCCCATGATCACACAGTTAAAATGTGTTGAACTGGAATTTGACCTCAGGCTGTCTGACAAGATTAGAGGGTACTTGGAAAGAAAAGAAGCCTTGCAGTATAGATGAAAGCACTGGGGAATTAAATTCTGGCTATGAAACTTACTAGCTATGCGACTGTAGGTAAATTTCCTAAACAATCTGAACCTCCAGTTTACTTATCTGTAAGATGGGAAAATGCTAACCTCAGAGAGAGGTCGAAGTATTATGAGAATTAGGGGAAGGAAAGAATGTAAAGCAACTGGTACCTAAGAGGGATGCAGAAATGGTAGTTACTTTATCAAGAGCCATGCCTTTTAATATACATTTTCTGGCTTCAACTGCCCTATGCAGGCGGGAAGGACATACCCGTGTGATGTTTAGCATAATACAGATGTAGCCTTTAGATGGCAGCAACCCCCCCCACCCCCCCTACACACCAAGGTCCCTGAAAATAAACATAAAGCCACAGACTCTTGCACCTAATGTCTGTGGGGCTGGTTCAAAGTGAAGAGTTGGCCATTTGTTGGCTGCTCAGAGAAATGTGTGGAACAGTACAGAGACCGGCCTAAACATTATGTGCGTTGTAAACCTTCTCTGAGGTCAACGAGCAGAAATGGAGTGTGGAGGAAAAGAAAGACTGAGGAAGTATCCCTATGGCTTTTGGCTGGAAGGTTCTTCCTCCAGATACCTTCTTAATAACTCCTTCACTTCCTTCCAGTCACTTCCTCAGGGGTTTTTCCTGACCAGCAAACTGGCTCCGCCCCACTTTATTTTAAATTTTTTCATAACACTTATTACCACCTATCATATGATATAATTATCCTGCTTGTTGCATTTGTTTCCATTGTCTGACTCCTTCAGAACATAAGCTCTCTGAGGGTAGGGGTCTTTTGTTTTCTCACTGATGTATCTTAAGCACTTAAAACTGTGCTTGGTACATGGTAAGTACTCAATAAGAATTTGTTGGTGAAGACATTTTTCAGATAAGGAAACTGAGGTTAAGTGACTTGGTCTGGGCAAGTTTGCTGGTTAACAGCAGAATCAAGACTGGAACTGTTTTTCTGCCTCCTAAACCAGTTGTCTTTCTACTAAATCATTTTTTTTTTTTTCAGGATAGATGAGTGTATGTCTAGGATTAAGGAATGATTTGGCTGTGGAGGAATCCAGACAAAACTGGAAACAAGTGCATATAGACAAAATAACTGAACTATAAAAATGACAGCAGGAAAAAAAAAAAAACATAGACGTGGGTGTTGTGTTTTTTTTTTCGAAATTTTGTTTAAGTACCTGAGACTCTGCTGTCAGTTTATCTATTGAAATAAGATTCATGATCAATGTGTGGAGACGGAAATTTCAGACCTCATTATACACAAACGGAAGATGATGTCTTTGCTGTCACTGTGGCATTTGACATGCCAGTGAAAACAAAAGGAGATCTGTCTCAGACGCCCCTTTTAGCTTTGACAGATGTGGAAATGCACGAGTTTGGGGCATTAATTTTTGGTTGGGTGTTAAATGTGAGCATGTCCGGAGATGCAGCTGGAAAGGCTCCCGGATAGCTCACAGTTTAGGGCTGAAGCACCTAAATTCAGTGGTGCACTGAATTTCATCCCTGCTTCCTTCTCTTCTCTCGAAAGCAAAGGAGGCCCTCTACCTTTTCCCAAGCTAATCTTCCACCTGTTCTGGTCCTATCCATCCTCCCATCACTCACACCCTCTTTCTTGAATCTTAAATCTATCTCTCCTCTATAAAGTACCCATATGTGCAAATCTCCTCCATGCCAAAACTTCTAATAATCTCTTGAATCAGTTAACTATGGATGGATAACAAAACACCCAAAACAGTGGCTTAAAACAATAAACATTTTTATTACTCTCAAGTCGATGCGTCATCTGGGAAATTTTATTGATTTGGATCAGCTCCTCTGATTTTTCTTGGGCCTGAAATATTGACCATATGTCCTCATGAGTATGCAGCTGCTAGTGGGTCAGGCTGGTCAAGGATGATCTCACTCACAGGTCTGGCAATTAGCAAGTTATTAGCTATGGTGACGTGGATGACTGGGCCACTGATCACTTACCCAGTAAGTGAGCTCAGGCTTGTTCTCACGGTGGCTGAGCAGGATTTCAAGAGAGAGAAAAGAAGTAAGCAAGTCCTCTTGAACAGGTGCAATGGTCATTTCCATCTCATTTTTAATGGCAAAAACAAGTCACAAGGCCAGCCCAGGAAAAATAAATCTTACTTCATGATGGCATAAGCTGCAAGGTCAAATTTCAAAGGGAGGGATGAAAAATTAGGGATGGTTTTGCAATCAGTCTTCTCTCTCTCTTCATACTTAAGCTTCTGCCCAGGTGTCTCTTTTCCTTCACATCCAAACTTCTAGAGAGGTTTGTCCACTTCCTTACCAGCAGGCCACTCTTTATACCTAAGATGACCTCCATTATTACTATCTCCATTTTGATGAAACTGCTCTCTTTAAAGAAACAATGTCTCAAACATGAAATACTATGAACTACTTTCAGCTTTCATCTTATTAACCTCTGCACAGTTTGACTTATATGGTCATTCCATCCTGCTTAGAACTGTCTTCTCTTAGCTTTCATGATTCACTTTCTCCTGGCTCCCCTTCTACCCCTGGATCACTCTTTCTCAGATTTCTTGGCTGACTCACGTTCTTCTTCTGACCAGTCAATGTAACTTTCTATTTTCCCACTTTTCTTTCTTCTTCTCATGCAAAACTCTTTTGTAATCTAATCCAGTGAAATGGATGCTGCCTATTTGCATCTTTACTCCAACTTATCTGTCGACTGCCAGGAAGACGTGTCAGTGCCTACTAGATGGAGCTGTGGGCTCCTCAAACGCAAAGTGTGTCTAAAATGAACTTAATATTTTTCTTCCAAAATGTGATTTTATCTTCACTTTCTCCCAGAGCTCCAGGAAACAGGCTCGACCAACTGCTTTTCGGTTATGACAGGGTCCAGGCCCCAGGGCCCTGGGAATCTAGACGGATGCCAGCAACAGGAACTTAAAATGAGCTCTATCATCAAAGCTCAGTTATCCTAACTGAGGCACAGAGAGTAATGGGAGGTGAGGGGCAGAACTATATTTTAGGGACTAACACAGAAGTGTGGTGCAGCGTGATGAGGCATTGCTTTCAGGGAAGGAAGAAGCAGGAGTCAAGTGGGTGGCAGTAGGGGGTAAACTACTTATTATAGTATTAGTTATCTGAGTTCCTATGGCTACAAAGTAAGTAGAGGAGAGAGGATTTCTTGAAGTCAGTGAAAGTGATGGTATGGAGTCACTGAATGATGTGCTGCGCCCTGTCTAAATTCCCAGACCACAGAATCAGTGAGCAGAATACTTTATTGTCGTATGTTACTAAGCTTTGGGGTAATCGGGTCCACAGACTTAATTCCTGGAACATGCCTATTTTCATGAGTTTTAGTTTCAATTTTAAGAAAAAAACTACAGTTGAAGTCAGGAAACCCAATTTAGTAGGCTGTCTCCTCTTCAGGGGCGACAAAACAAGTCTGAACCAAAGAGTACCCCAACGCCTGTTCCAGGACTAGAGATAGAGCAGTTTTTCCTACCAACTATGGGACACTAAGAACTCATATCGAGGGGCTCAAGCATGGAGCGTCATCAGCCTAGAAGGTACAGAGCATAGCAGTGAAGGAGCAAGCCTTTGCAGATAGACAGACCAGATTAGAATCCATTTACCGGCTGGATGATCTGAGCAAGTGACTCAGCTTTTTTCGTAACTAAATTTTTCCTGTAAATTGGGAATAAAATGAACAGGTGGAGATAAGGTTTATAAAGAGCTCAGGACAAGGTGCAGAATGTAAGTCCTCAATATACACCACCTGACTAGTTGCAGAGGGAATGCAGGCCCTGCCCCTCACCTGAGCATGGGGGAATGTGTGCTGGAAGGTATAACTGGAGACAAATACATCTGGAAGAAACACGAGCCAATGTAATAAAACAATCAAATGAAAAATTTGCAGATGCTTACTCTTTTCATTTGACCAAGGAAATTCAGGCAAGTAATATTTGGGATGGAATCTGAGCAAATAGAATGATGTCTGGCGTTCCCTTATGCCAATGTCATGTGAGCCCACAGCCTCCAGAGCCATTTTGGTCATGCTAAGAAGACCAGGCCCAGCGTGCCTCATTAAAACCTTTCCCAGCAATAACTTGCCTACCCATGAAAATCTGTTTTCTTCTCCCTTCCTGTGAAATCACCCCAGTGGTCTCTGAATGGAGACTCTCAAGAAAACAACACCGAAGTATAATTAATAATGTCCTTCCTCAGTTTCCTACATTGTTGTACATATTCGTGATATTCCACCATGCTGAGAATTCACTGGATGGGACTACCCACCCTCATCCCAGGCTTTTTTATTTATTCCATTTTCTCCTTCCTCAGAGGCAGCCAGCAGAAACTTTGTAGAAAGTTGAAATAGTCTGAAAGCCATCAAGCTTCCCTCCAGCTTTGACCTCCCTAATGTCCTTTAATGCGGACCGTCTTAGTGTGGGTGCCTCTGTCCAAGAAACCAGAAGAGAAATATTTCTTTCTGAAGAAAATTGGAATCAATTGACCTAGAAGTCTTAGTATTAGAAGAACTGAGAGATGGTGATTTGGGACTACACGGCCAGGTGTGACTTAGTGATTCGAGAGGCTTTTTCTCGTCTAACTGGCATATCCGTTGTCACAGGCTTTGCATTGTGACATCTTGTTTGCCTTAGTAATAATTTTTTTTTTCATTTTGAATTCTCATTTTCTCATTATTGGTGACAGTGCTCTCAGAGCCCCCTTCACAACCATATCCCTATTTCTGTATCGATTCTTGGTGCATTATCCTGACTCTCAGCTACCCAAGAAAGTCAGAATCTGCACCAAGTCTGTCTCCAGGGTACTTGTGAAAATACATTTAGCCTGCCCTATTTCCTCTTTGCTATTGTCTTTGATAGGGGTCTCATCTCGCAGTCTTTGTGTAAGGCAAAGACTCATTCTTGGGTTATTCTTTGCATTAAAAAAGAAAAAGTGTATTATCAGTGAGCATCAATTATAATGAGGCACTTTTAGTGGGGCTTGATAATGCCGGAACTAGGGAACTGTGGCCTCTGAGCTGAGATCCTGGCAGTTGCATTTTATTAGCTGGAGTCAGGGTGCTGAGCTGATTTTCAGACTTGATTGACAGAACCCTTTCAGCATAAACCCTGGAAAACTATTACGAGGAAAGAATCCTATTGAGGCACTCTGCCTGTAATAGTCTTAATGCAGAAATGCATTTGATCAGCAGTATGCTGAGCGCATATCATTCCTAGAGTGAGTAGCAATGTGGTTCCAGGGTCGTTTACCACAACCAATTATGGTACAACCTGACAACATTTAAAACAGAACTGGATTAAGGAAAACGCACTCCCGAGACTGTAATCTGAAAGGCAAAATACCAGAATTTTCAGTGGATCTCATTTTGCCTCTCTTTTATTATAAAAATAAGCTGGAAAAAAAAGGGGGTGCGGGGGGGCCTGCTTTTATTGTCAAGATAGTGAAAGAAATCATAAAAAGCAGGATGCAACTGCAATCCAGTGGCCCATTCTTCTCTTTAGTACTCTTTTCCATCGCTCACATCTTTTCCTACATAGAAGATTCGGACATCTTTCTTTAAGCACTAGACTCACTTCCCAAAATCAGACAATGCATTTCTTAGCCCGCCTCGTCATTCTTAACCTCCACAAAAGGCACTAGTTCTAACGATATAAAACGTCAGCCATAAAGTTATTGTTGTGTTCAGAAGGTTATACTCTAGTAGCAATATTGACTGATCTACGGGCCAACAGAAAGATGTCTTCTAGATAATTTACATCTTAAAAGGACCAAACAGCCTTTGTTATCTTCTGAATTAACCGGGTACAAATTTATTAAGATGGTACACTTGAAATTCCTGTCCAAGAAATCAAATATCAAACAGTTTTCTTTTTCTGTTTTTAATAAATTTTATTCAGTCATTAGAATATAAAAGTAACACACAAAAAATCAGAAACTCTAGAGGAAAACAATGAAAAATATTGATATCACCCAGAAATAAGCACTGTTGATATTCTGTCATCACCCACACACATATTTAGAAACAAAAATGTTATCAAATAATACATGCTGTAGTGTAATCTGCTTTTGGTAATATGATGTGAATATTTTTCCATGTCAATAAATCTAGATCTATATCACAAATTTAAAGCTGCAGAATATTACTGTATTATCATTATTTTAATTAATCCTTTAGTATTTAGGATCCCCTCCTTTTGTTCCTCTTTTAAATAATATTGCAATAACATCCCTGTACATGAGTGATCCTCAAACTTTAATGTGACCAAGAATTATCTGGGGTATTTTACATATATGGATGCATGGGCCTCACATCTAGAGATTCTGCTTCAATAAGAAAGGCATAAAATCCAGCCATCTGCATTTTACCAAGTATTACGCGTGATGTTGATATTGGTAGTCCTCGAACCACACTTTGAGAAATATATATCTTTGTAAACTTGTATGATGATTTCCTTAGGATAAAGTTCTAGAAATCAGGCAGTTATTTCAACAAAGGCTGTGTCATGTAGTATTTCAATAATCTACATCATTTGTAGTTATCTTGTTGATTAAAAAAAAAAAAAGATTGGGTAATGAAAGTAAGTACATGCTTTAAAGTAGAAAGTGTGTCTGAGATACTGGTGAACAGGATGTCTGTCCAAGAGCCCTCAGAATTAGCCCTTTTGGGTGTCTCTGGGATGCATAAATCCTGCTTGAGGTTCTTCCACTGGAGCCTGACAATGAGAAGAGTTGAGGAGGAATGGGGCAAAGATACAAGGTAAAAGTGGATTCCACATCTTGGCTGGAGAAGTTGGTTCCTGAGAGGGGAAGTGCCTGCCACTGATATTTGCATAGGAGATTGCTGCCAACAAGGGGTCACCAAGCAAGATAGTTCCACTCCCAAGCTCCACTTACATAAAATTCACATTTGGCTAGTATTCTGTTGACACCTCAGGTTTTCCAGGAGTTTGAGAGATGAGAGTAAGAAAGAATACAGGTATTTCTCCATTTCCAGGATGAGCATGCTTAAGAGTATCACACACACTCACATGAAGAAAGGCAGGTACATGTTTTCCTGTTCACAGTCTCCAAACTAGAAAGTGAAGATTTCCAGCTAGCTATAAGTTTCATAAAGAACAGTTCTTCCCAAGGCCACAGAAAACTTGGAAATTGAATGAGTAGGCATTCAATTTGAATCATATAAGGGAAAAATGCTGTCTTCCATATTGGGGGGTGTAAATGTTATTGAAGTATGATATGCATGGAGGAACATGTTCAAATCACAAGTTTACAAACTCAATGCATTTTCACAAAGTGAAAATACTGGTAAAAAGCATCCAAATCAAGAAATAGAGGAACACCTTAAGCCCAGACATCCCATGGTGACTGTTTGCAGTCACTGTTCTCACCAAAGGTAACCACCATCCTGATTTCTAACAGTTTTAATTGTTTGACCTGTTTCTGAGCTTTACATAAACAGAATCATATAATAGATGTACTCTTTCAGAACTATTTTTGACTAGATATTATAGATCATTAGTTTAGCTTCTCATGTCATGTGCAGACCTATCCCAATAGTAAAGAACAGATATCGTCCAAAAAGAAATTTTAAAGTATATACTTTAAATAAATCAGTGTCCATTTGTGCCAGTGAAATTGGATGGCTTCATCTAAGTTGACCCAGTTGAATCTCCAGGGCCCTTGTGCCTGCCCATAGCAAGTTATAAGACCTTAAAAGGCTACTCCCAGTGTGCACAACAGACAACTTGAGAGGCAATATAATGCAGTGAGAAAAAAAAGATTAGCTTTCAAACCATACAGAACCAAGTTCAAATAGAATCATCTCCACTTACCAGCCATACCATCTTCATGAAGTCACGTGATCTCTCTCTCGGCTCAGTTACCTCTATACCTGTAACATGGGGAAATATCTCATTGAGTAGTTGTGAAAGTAAATAAGATTGTAAATGTAAAGCACTTGGTGTATAATAGGTGATCTACAAGTGTTCATTCTCTTTCTCCTTCAGAGATCAAACTTTGATTAGCCATCAAATTCAGTCTGTTATACATGCACAACCTAAACAAATATATTTTCTTTTTCTTTTTTTAAAATAATATATTTTCAATGGCAACTAATTGAATTCCTAACTAGCAAGCATAAAATTATTTGGAAACCAGGTTGCGATCCAAGGGAATTTAAAATTGTTGACGTAGTCTTTTTCACAACTGAGAAAAATGTCACTGTTCATTCTTTGGAAACCCATGTGGCTTCATGTCCCTCACATTCCACCATGTTGGCCTAGCTATTTATTTATTAATGATTTACATCATGAAACCATTGTTATTCAGCTTCCGGTGATGGCCTAAAAGCACACAAAATCATCATTTTCCAACAACTACAAAACATTCAAATGCCTGTGCTTCCTGCGAAATTATCATTTTATTAGGCCATTATGCCAATCCATTTATAATGGCCTTTTCAATTAGACACGTGCATGATCATGTAACAAGAGGGTGATTTCTGCATTTTCACCAAGTGTACATATTAAAATCTCTGACAGATTGCTAATGAGCTGATGTTGGAATTACTGAATAGTCTGTTATCATTTGTCCATTCACAGTTTCCTCACCAGCCCATCTGTGCTCGGAATAGAGCCACCACGGAAGCATGCAGGCTGGGACAGTTTCTCCATTTACACCTCTTGCCTTCGGAGGCCTCTGGGAAAGCCCATCCCTAATTAAAGATTTTAACAAACATATTGCCAGTTTTCGAACACTGTTATTAAACTGCTCTCTTTTGTTAGAAAGGTGCTGTTTGTCAGCAGTTTGTAGATTTAGATATTTGGTATGTGTTTCTCTAGCCCTGCAAAATATTTGTGTTTTTACAATAATTCAATTAGTATGCATGCATGTACGTACCTGCAAGCACAATAAATACACATGGCACATGTGCTATCAAAATCCCATATAATTATTCAGACTCACAAGGACAGACAAAGAAACACAGTGTATTTTTGTGGATACACGAACTTGTCTACAGAACAAGGTGAAATTGAATGCTCTGTAAGGTGAGAACTGTTAAAACAAAAGGATCAGATCGAGATCATGGCTCACATAATTTGGGGCATGAGCACGTACCTTTTACCTGATATGTTTGCATAATTAAGGTCCATTGAAAAATAATTTGATTTTCCTGGTAGAATATACCTAGTTGAGAGGACAGATATTCCTCTGCACTGACAGTTTAACTATTAGGGCAGCAGTTCTCATCAGTGTGGGTGTGGTGGGGCTGGGTTGGGAAAGAAGGCATGGAACCAAATACGGAGCCTTGCAATACCCTCTCCCACCACCACCATCCATTTTGGGCTTTTTTGTGGATACACGACTTGTGTATAATAGGTGATCTACAAGTGATCTACAAGAACTCTGAGAGAACAAGAGAGATGCCAGAACTAGGAGCTTGCTGCCCCTCCCCCCCAAAGGATCTCAGAGCATTAGTTTTGGAAATGGGTTCATTTTCACTCTCCCCAGTGTGAAAGAGTGGAGGTGGAGAGGCAAGGTCCCTCTGGTAATAAGCTGTGTACATTTTCCCAGGCTAAAGTGATCCCCTTGGCAAACACTCAGGAGCCTGAGGTCTTTACCACAAAGGCAAGAAGAATAACTCCCATGGGTCCAGCACCTTGGAGGTCAGAAGGTAACTCTGAATGCTGCTTTGGAGTCATTTCCACCAGTGGCACTGTAACACTGAGGAACTGTGAGATTCATTTCCCAATGTGGAATGTTTGTGGCCACTTATTGCTCTGAAATTTTAATGTAAATTTTGATACTTTGATTTAATCCTTGAATTAAATACAAGTAAGTCTGAAGAAGATACCACAAATTATAAGGCAAGGTCCATGTCCTGAAAGAATTTGCACACCAGAGAGCTAATATATATACATAAAAACCATATGCTCTGCCTAACATCACAGGGTAGCCAATGCTAAGAGCCGGATGACTGGCACAGATGTAGGGGCGTTCAAAGGCCGGAGATATCACCTCTAGAAAGAATGAATCAGGGAGGGGTATGACCTAGTGCTAGAGAGAAGGAGAGAAGCCATTGTGAGCTGGGAAGACAGTGGGAAAGGATAGGAATATTTGGGGGATCTTGAATAGACTACTTTGGTGAGGGAAGAAGTTTGTGGCAGGACAATGAGAAAGCACGGTTTCAAGGGAAAAGAGCCACTCTGTCAAGGCTAAAAAGACCTGTACGTTATCTTTTTTTTTTTTAATTAGTTTATTTATTTTCCTTTTTAGATAGACTTTATCTTTAGAGCACTTTTAAATTCACAGCAACTTTGAGCAGAAAGTATAGAGAGTTCAATACACTCCCCGTCCCCCCGCCCCACACACACATACTCCCCTATATCTCTCCCACTGGAGTGGTACGTTTGTGACAGTTGATGAACCTACCACATTTTAATGTCAACTGATGAACCTGCATTGACATATTATTATCACCCAAGTCCATAGTTTACAGTAGGGTTTACCCTTAGTATTATGCCTTCTATGGGTTTCAACAAATATATATTGACATGTATCCACCATTAGAGCAATATACAGTAGTTTCGCTGCCCTAAAAATCTTATGTGCTTCATCTACCCATCTCTCCCTCCCCTCGAACCTCTGGGAACCACTGACTTTTGCCTTTTCCAAAATGTCATATAGTTGGAATCATGTAGCATATAACCTTTTCAGATTGGCTTACTTTGCTTAGTAATATTAGGTTACTAATGTTTTAGGTTATTTAAGGTTATTCTATGTCTCTTCACTGCTTGATAATTCATTTCTTTTTAATGCAGAATGATATTTCAATGTCTGAACATACCATGGTGTATCCATTCACCTACTGAAGGACATTTTGGTTGCTTCCAAGTTTTGGCAATTATGAATAGAGCTGCTATAAATACCTATGAGCAGGTTTTTGTGAGGACTTAAGTTTTCAATTCCTTTGGATAAATATCAGCAAGTGTGTTTGTTGGATTGTATGGTCAGAGTTCATTTAGTTTTATAAGAAACTGCCAAAATATCTTCCAAACTAGCTGTACTGTTTTGCATTCTCATCAGCAATAAATGAGAGCTCCTCTCCAACACTGGGTATTAGCGATGATCTGGATTTTGGCTACTCTAATAGTGAGCAATGGTATCACATTGTTGTTTTAATTTGCATTTCCCTAATAATATATGATGTGGAGTATCTTTTCATATATTTATTTGTCATTGGTACATCTTTTTTGGTGAGGTGTCTGTTAAGGTCTTCGGTCCATTTTTAAATTGTGCAGTTTGTTGTTTTATTGTTAAATTTTATGAGTTCTTTACGTATTTTGGATAGTAATCCTTTATCAGTCATGTCTATTACAAATATTTTCTCCCAGTGTGAGGCTTGTCTTTACATTCTCTTGACATTGTCTTTCACAGAGCCAAAGTTTTTTATTTCAATGAAGTCCAGCTTATCGATTATTTCTTTCACGTATTATGCCTTTGGTGTTGTATCTAAAAAGTCATCATCAAATCTAAGGTCATCTAGATTTTCTCCTACGTTATCTTCTAGGAGTTTCATAATTTTGAGTTTTACATTAAGCTCTATAATCTATTTTTCATTTTTATGACAGAAGTAAGGTATGTATCTAAATTCAGGTTTTTTTTTTTGCATGGGAAGGTACAGGTGTTCCAGCATCGTTTGTTGAAAAGACTGTTTCTTTATTGCATTGCCTTTAATCCTTTGCCAAAGGCCAGTTCAGTTGACCATATGTGTTTGGGTCTGTTTGTGGGGTCTCTATTCTGTTCCATTAATTTGTCTATTTTTCACCAGTACCATCCTGTCTTGATTCTTTTGTCTCTTCATATTTAGAATCATTTGTTAATAGCCACAAAAAAACTTGCTAGAATTTTTATTGGGATTGTGTTGAATGTATAGATCAAGTTGAAAAAGCTGATATCTTGACAATATTGAATCTTCCTATCTATGAACATGGAATATCTGCCTATTTATTGAGTTCTTTGATATCTTTCTTCACGAGATGGTAGTTTTCCTCATATAGATCTTATACATATATTGTTAGGTTTATACCCAGTGTTTCATTTCATTTTGGGGAGTGCTAATATAAATATTGTATTTTTAATTTCAAATTCCATTTGTTCATTGCTGATATATAGTAAAGTAGCTGGCTTTTATATATCAACCTTATATCCTGCAACCTTGCTATAAGCACTTATTTCCAGGTTGTTTTTCTCCAGTTCTTTCAAAATTCTACATAGATGATCATGTCTTCTACAAAGTTTTATTTCTTCCTTCCCCAAATGTATACATTTTATTTCCATTTCTTATCTCATTGCACTAACTACAATTTCCAGTATCACATTGAAAAGGATTGATGAGAGGAGATATCCTTGCCTTGTTCCTCATCTCCACAGGAAAGCTTCAAGTTTCTCACTATTAAGTACAATTGTAGGTGTATGCTCTTTGTAAATGTTCTTTATCCAGTTGGGGAAGTTTGTAAATGTTCTTTATCCAGTTGGGGAGGTTCCCTTAATCCTTAGCTTTTAAAAAAGTTTTTAATCATGAAAGGATGTTGTATTTTGCCACATACTTTTTCTGCATCTATTCATATGATCATGTGATTTTTCTTAGTCTAATTGTATGATGGATTACATTAGTCGATTTTTGAATGTTGCACCAGCCTTGCATAACTGGGATAAATCCCATTTGGTCATGAAGTATAATTCTTTTTATACATCATTGAATTTGATTTGCTAATATTTTGCTGAGGATTTTTGCATCTATGCTCATGGGTAATGTTGCCTGTAGTTTTCTTTTCTTATAATGTCTTTGTCTGGTTTGGTTATTAGGGTAACATTGGTCTCACAGAATGAGTTTGAAAGTATACCCTCTACTTCTATCTTGGGAAAGAGATTGAGAATTGGTACAATTTCTTCCTTAAATATTTGGTAGAATTCACCAATAAACACAAGATTTAGTTTGTTTCTCTATGTTAATTCAGATGGTCTACTTCTTATGTGAATTTTGGCAGTTTGTGTCTAAGTAGTCTATTTCATCTAAGTTATTAAATTTATGGGCATAGAGCTATCCATAGTATTTCTTTACTCTTCTTTTAATATCCATTCCTAATATTAGTAATTTATATCTTTTCTCTTTTATTCCTACTCAGTCTGGCTAAAGGCTTATTGATTTCATTGATCTTTTCAGAGAACCAGTTTTTCCTTTTGTTGATTTTCTCTATTGATTTCCTGTTTTCAGTGTCACTGATTCCTAATTTATTTTTACTATTTCTTTTCTTCTGCTTACTTTAGGTTTAATTTGCTTTTTTTCCCCAGTGTCCTAAAGTAGAAGTTTAGATTATTGATTTTAGATCATTATTCTTTCTAATATGTGCATTCAATGGCATAAATTTCCCTCGTTGTACTGCTTTCACTGCATCTCACAAATTTTAATAAGTTGTATTTTCATTTTCACTTAGTTCAAACTATTTTCCAATTTCTCTTGAGATTTTTTTATCACATGTGTTATTTTAAAGCGTGTTATTTAATCTCCAAGTATTTTGTGACTTTCCAGCTATCTGTTATTGATTTCTAGTTTAATTCCATTGTAGTTTGAGAGCATACATTGTATGATTTCTAGTCTTTTTTTAATTTTTAAGGCATGTTTTATCCTCCAGAATGTAGTCTATCTTGGTATATGTTCCATATGAGCTTGGGAAGAATGTGCATTCATCTATAGATGTCAATCATATCAGTTAATTGATGGTTCAACTATGTTCTTACTGATTTTATGTCTGCTGGATCTGTCCATTTCTGACAGAGGACTGTTAAAGTCTCACTTATAATAGTGGATTCATTTACTTCTCCTTAAAGTACTATCAGTTTTTGCTTTATGTATTTTGATGCTCTATTGTTAGGCACATATACATTAAGGATTGTATATCTTCTTGGAATACTAACTCCTCTTATTATTATTATGAAGAGCCCCTCTTTGTCCCTATAATTTTCCTTGCTCTGAAATATAGCCACTCTAGCTTTTTAAAATTTAGTGTTATCATGATATATCTTTTTCCATACTTTACTTTTAATCTTTATTTATATTTAAAGTGGGTTTCTTGTAGACAGCACAGAGTTGGGTCTTGTATGGTTCTGATAATCTTTGTCTTTTAATAATTATATTTAGACCACTGATGCTTAAAGTGATTGTTGGTATAGTTGAATCAATCTCTACCATATTACAGTTTTCTATTCGTTGTCCTTGTTCTTTGTTCCTATATTTGTCTTCTAGTCTTTTGCTACTTTTGTAGATTTAATTAAACATTTTATATGATTTCATTTTTCTCCTTTCTTAACGTAACTTAAAAAAAACTTTTTAAGTGGTTGCCTGAAGTTGGTAATATATATTTACAACTAATCCAGATCTACTTTTAAATAAAACTATACATTTTAATAAAATATATAACTAATTACTCTCTCCCAATCTCTTCTATCATTGCTGTCATTCATTTCATTGATAAATAAGTGTATTTATGTGCATGTGTATATATATATATGTATATATACATACATACACACATAAGCATAATCAAATACAGTTGCTGTTATTATTTTGAACAAACTGTTATCAATTAGATTAAGACTAAGAAAAATAAAGTTTTTATTCACCTTCACTTATTTCTCCTCTAATGCTCTTGCTTTCTTTATGTAAATCCATGGTTTTGACCTATATGAATTTCTTTCTTTCTGAAGAGCTTCTTTTAACGTTTCCAGGATGAGAGGGCTACTGGTAACAAATTCCTTCAGTTTGTCTGGAAGAATTTTTATTCCTCCTTTCCTTTTGAAGGATAGTTGCACAGCACTAGATTGGTGTTTTGTTTTGTTTTGTTTTCCCTCTCTCTCAGCATTTCAATTTCTTATTGCTTGCTTAATTTTTGAAAAGTCAATTATACTTTTTGTCTGCTCTCTTATAGATAAGATATTTTTCCCCTTTGCTGTCTTTCAAATTTTTTTCTTTATAATTTTCTGCAGTTTGACTATCCTATGCCTACGTGTAGTTTTTCATCTACATTTATCCTCCGTAGTATACTCTGAGCTTCCTAATCCGTGGTTTGATGTCTTACATTAATCTGAGGAAATTCTCTGTCATTGTTGCTTGAATTATTTCTTCTGTTCCTTCCTTACTCTTTTTCTTCTCCTTCCAGTATTCTCATTACACTTTTTGTAGTTTTCCCACACTTTTTGAATATTCTAGCCCATTTTTCCATCTTTTTTCTCTTCACTTTTAGTTTTAAAAGTTTCTATTTACATATCCTCAAAGTCAGAGATTCTTTCCTCAGCCATGTCCAGTCTATTAATGAGCCCATCAAAGACATTCTTTTTCTGATTGTGTTTTTTAACTCTAGCATTTCTCTTTTTATTCTTAAAATTTCCATATATTTGTTTACATTATCTACCTGTTCTTGCATGTTGTCTACTTTTTCCACGAGATCCCTTAGCATATTAATCACAGTTTTTTAAAATTCACAGTCTGATCATTCCAATAGTCCTGCAATACCTATGTCTCATTCCACTGCTTGCTCTGTCTCTTCGATCTGTGTTTGTTTGTTTGTTTTCTTTTACTATGCCTTGTAATTTTTTGTTGAAATCTAAACACAATGTACTGGGCAAGAGGAACTGTAGTATACAGGCTTTCAGTGATGTAGTGGTAAGGTGTGGGGTGAGGGGAAGCATTCTGTAGTCCTATGATTAGGTCTCAGTCTTTAGTTAGCCTGTGCTCCTCGACTATGGACTTCACAAATTTTGCTGTTTTTTCCCCCTATCTAAGGTAGGACAGGATGGCCGGAGAGGACTGGAGTTGGTTATTTCCCTTCCCCCAAGTTGGTTAGGCTCTGTCAAAACCACAATAGGTTAGTTAGGCTCTGGTATATAGTTTCTCTTAAGAATAAGCTTTATTAAGAAGGATAGAATGTGCTGGTGTATCTCATTGTGGCCACTTTCCCCCTCTCTTTCCCAGAAGCACAAAGGAATTTTGATTTTTCTCCAGTCTTCCCTGTGAAAACCTGACACAGCTCCAGGCTGTATCAGCAATTTGTCAATTGCAGTTCAAGTTTTCTTACTCCTGCACTGGTTTCTGCTCAGGTAAATTGTGATTCTCTGTATCTGCCTGTCTGTCTCTCCAATTTTGGGAACAGTAGTTTGCCCTGAGACCTCACTTCTCTGATAGATCTAAGAAGAGTTATTGATTTTTCACCTTTTAAATTGTTGTTTGGACATTTGGTGACTTCCACGATCCTTACGTGCTGGACTGGAATCCAGAAGTCTATACTTATCTTTTAAGCAGTATGGAGTTATTAAAAAAGAATGGGTAGGCTGATTAAGTGGTTGGTAGATTGGTTTTTAAATGGTAAGATGATCAAAAGTTATTGTGTCATGAATTTTGGAATCTAGGCAGCCAGGCAACTTTGTTGTCTTAGCTGGCTGTAATCTGATCTAAAATCTGACCAAGACTGGGACCTGGATCTACTCAATGTGTTACTGATTTGGGGGAGTCCTGGAACTCCTGGACCTTGGTTCTTAGCATCCAGTTGACAAAGAATTGAAGGCAAGTGCTCAGAAATTAATTGTATGCAAGCTAGCTTTGAAGATAAAGTAGGCTCACTCTCACAAGGAAGAACAAGCTGCCAAAAGTGGTCAGCCCCAAAGACTTCTGCCAAGCAAAAGTCTACCTTCAGAAGGGAGAGCGGGCAGGCTCAAGGGAGAACTGCCCCATCAGTCATGGGTTTGGGGATTTTATCCATTAATTTAACCAAGGGGTAGAATATTCATAATTTTGGGTGGCCATTTTGTAGAAAAAAGTGTGGGTTTTTTTCCAAAATTAAGGAGATGCTGCTTTTCTTACCATGTTTGGGCTTTTTGGAACTGTCATGGCATCAGATATGCATGATGGGTACAGCTTTAACGGCAATGCTAATTTATTATAATGATCATATAATGAAGCAAAGGTAAATTCTAGGTCACACCAGCTGTCCTGGGCATGCCTATGTTGGGAACTTTCCATGTCTCCTTTAACTTTCCTTTTTAGCAGGAAGTTTTAAACTATAAAACTGTTTCACTATGTCAAAGCTGTTGTTCAAGGCTATTTTTCATTTTAGTGTCTCTAGGGACACTAAAATGTGTCCTGATAACTACCTCAAATGGGTCTTTCACCTTCCAACAGGCTGACCTGGACATGATGTTTTTAACCATGGCCATGGCAGAGAACAAGAGTGCAAACAAAAATGTGCAAGCATTTCTTTAAGTTTCGCCTTGTGTTACTTCTTCTGTCATCCCATTCACCAAAGCAAATCCTATTGTTGAGTTCAGCCTCAGGGGTGGGGAAATGGGCTCCACCTCTTGATGTAAGTGAACTGCAAAATCACATATAGAAAAGGACAAAGATACAGGAAGGGGTGAAGAATTTAGGTCATAAACATAATCAGTTGACAATATCTGGATTTGAATCCCAGCTCCTCTCACCATGTGACCATGAGAAAGCCCTTGAAACTGGCATAACAAGGGCACTGCCTCTTAGCATGTTTATTTGTATTAAATAAAAGGACCCACGAAACATTTATCATAGCGCCCAGTCTACAGAAGTAAATAAACATGAAGGCACTGTGTTGCATGCACTGTGGTGGCAGAAAGATGAGTTGGGATGTACATGGTTACTTGGGGTTGTGGGCCTGTACCAACGATGCAGGACAGGGCAAATTCCCCGAGAGGATGGGGGCTGGGGGCGATTCAAGCCCTGAACCAAAAAAAAAGGCTTCTTGCTGAGCGCAAGAAGAATTCAAACACTCACCAAAGTCAGGGTTAAAAGAAAAGTTTGTTAGAGAAGGAGTAACATTCCACAGACAGAGCATGATCTCCTCTCAGAGGCAGAGATGAGAGAGACTGAGAGAGACTCAGGAGGACAGAGATAATAGAGATGGGCACAGTGAGAGAGACAGGGTAAAGACACTGAGAGGGACTGAGGGAAAGACACTGAGAGGCACCCTGAGTGTTTGGGGAATTCAGTTTATATATCATTCTTTAGTTTCTGTGAATTATAGTTTAAAGACTTTTTTTTACCTGTTTTCCTTTGATATGGGCATATAGTGAGAAAGGATGACTGTGTAGCTGAAAAGGCAAGAATATGTGGCATGAAAAGCCTGCTGACAATTCCCAGCCTTTGATCTACAAGTTCCCCATAATTTTAGCCATAGGGAATGAACGATTTTATTTTGTGTAGGGCTCCACTCAAAGACTCTGTTTTCCCTTCTTAGTGTAGGTAAATGATTTGTTAGCAATCCCAGCAGAAATCTTCCTTTGTTCTTCAGGTTTCTTCCTGGTCTGGGTGTAGGGCTGTTCACCATATTGCAGCCTCTGAATATAGCTTCATTTTAGTTCTTTAGTGCCTCCTCCTTACTTTACTAGGGTAATGGTGAGGAGGAACACTTTGGGGAGGAACAATAAAAAGATGAATCTTTAGAACAGGTGTCCGTAGGGCTGGGTAATTAGGACAATGGTGGAGTCATTGACAGAAGCAGGAGAACCAGAAAAGTTTCTGGCTTGGGAGATGGATGGCTAGATGTCTACTCCACCTGCATCTCTAGCCTAGTCTCTGGGAGTTCATGGAAAGGATGTGGAAAAAGAATATTCGATGACTTTGCTCAGCATGGCACAAAACACAGTATTTAAAATCAACAAAACAGGGTTTTCATTTGGAAAACCTGTAATTGCTTACTATTCCTTCTGTATTCGGGATTATTGCCCTGAAGAACATTTGGAAAGAAGAGTCTCCATTAGTTTGATTTCCAAGAGAGACATACATTCCTTCAGTACTGTGTGGCCCATTGACCACGTCCCAGGGGAGAGGTGATTGTCCTTACATTCACAATAGAACTTGTTTTCAAGGTGCCAGAGGTCAGGTTCAATGGAAATGTTTTGCCCAATGTCCTGGCTCTAATTTTTTATAGAAACTTTTAGTCTATTGAGATTTCACTTATACTAGAAATATCCAAGTGCTAACTCCAAGGAAGACTCTCACAGCTTATTAGCTTAAACCAATTGCCAGCCAAACAAAATAGCACATTTCCCACATAGAATGATTTAGTGCAGCACGACTAGGATAAATAATGAAGGCATTTGTTTATGCCTACTTACAACATTCCTCGTAGGCAAAAAGGGGACAAAAACATCATTGTAAGCCTAAGAAGGCAGCCGGTGCAGGCTCATCAAAAATATGCATTTTCTTTTGTAGTCAAAGAGTATGAGTTTGCTCTGCTTCACCTTCTGGCCTTAGCTCCTCTGATATCCATGTAATTTAAATGAGAAAGTCATTCTAGGGAGTTGTCACATTTCAAAGAAGTGACCCTTTTTGGATGTTGAAAGGATCCCCAGTGTTTGGGTTCCCTTTGGGGTGAGGTGGTGTCACAGAGTTCTTGCAATGTGATCCAGAGAAACACACCTCAGAAAGTCTAAATAGAAGTTGTTTACCTTGTCTTTTTTGCTTGTTGTGCAAATGGGCCTCAGCTTTGGAGAGGAAACAAGCACATTTCAAACTCAGTTTAAGTCAAAATTCACCACTGCTGTCAGTCAAACCCTGACCAAAAAAAAAGTTTTTGTTAATTCTTGGAGTTGCCTGACTTTCACCATGAACTTTGTGGCTGAAACATTCACAGCAACCTCAAACTGACCCCAAGCTAGTTGGACTCACCTTCAAAGGGCAACTTGGTTGAGTTACTTTATTCCTTGTTCTTTCTCCTGAGAAAATGGTTCCTCTGAGTCCTTCCCCCTCCACCCCCCTTTCTACCTGCCCCATACACATACATACACTACCAAGGAACTCCTGGTCTTCTGGGAACAGAATCACTCAGACACTCAGACAGCCATGCTGGCATACTATTGTATTTCAGGCTGTGTCCAGACATGGATTTCCAACCCATCCTGAACTTATACATCTTTACACCATCGTAGAGCCACTACTTTCCTAACATCCCCGCTGGCCCGTACTGGGTAAGATTTGTTGAGGAAAGTCCCACCAGAATCACTCTCCAGACAACTCAATTAAAGAAGACCCATTCCTCGCTTAGGGTTCATCTTGCGATAATGGCTTCTGTCTTTGTGGCACAGAGCTTCCTGTACTTTCTCAACTGCTCAACTGGAAATGCTCTCTCCCCCTTTTATCTGCCAAAATAGGTTTAAAGAGAGAGTGCCTGGTTCCTGGATCCTAGGAAGGTGTTAAATATCTCTGCTGCTGGGAATCCAACTAGAGACATTAACATCTACCTCCTGGCGCAAGAGTGGGTGTTAATGTTCTTGTGTCAGGACGTCTTTTATCCATAGCCTTTCCTCTAGTCAGAGCGCTCAGCCAGGCCAGAGCCAGGAAAGCAAGTCAAACCAGACTGGCCTCCTGACACTGAGGAGCCTCATTTGGTGAGCACTAAAACAACTCTGTCTTTTTAATCACTGCTAAAGCCCCTTGAAGAGGAAGACAGTTTCAAAGACTGAGAATATAAAAGCCATGGAAAACATTACTTTTAATAATAATAAATTTGCATAGTATTCTAATTTACCAAAGCAATTTCACACAAAAACAACACAATCCTTTTACTGAAGGTTTACTTAACAAACATTGATTCTTACCAGGCCCTGAAAGGCAGTTATTGGTATTATTTTACAGATGACTTCATAGGCTCAGAATGGGTAAATAGTGGGGACCCTGTGTACTGATCTCTGTTTGGCTACCAAGTCCTTGCCCTTAATTAACCACAGCTCCCTATTGGATTGCTAATCCTGACAATAACCTGTGAGAGAGCTAGGGCAGGTGCTATTTTATAGACCAGAAGCTAAGGGCATTTCGACCAAAACAAAAAGTAGAAGCTTTCTGATTTTAGCCCAAGTCTGACTGAGTCCAGACTAATGTTTACTGTCTACCAGACCACATTGTGGATGATCACCTCCCCCAAGGCTTCATCACTCATTCATTCTTTCAGACAACATATATTTACTTCTAGTAAGAAACTATAAAAATTTTTAGGTGTAATGGTAGTATCGTGATGGTTTTTAAAAATATATTTATTTAAATTAGTTTCGAGTATACAGTACATTGGTTAGACATCTATATTTTTCATAAAATGATTCCCCATTGCTCCCTCCCTCCCCTGGCCCTCCTCTTAGCCATCACATTAATGCTAACTGCATTCCCTCTTCCATGCTCCCAGTGCCCAACTATCAACTACTATTTGTACTTTTTAACACCCTTCACCCCATTCTCCCAGCCCTCCAACCTTCTTCCCCTCTGTCTGTCATCAAATTGTCCACTATATTTGTGTCTGTTTTGATTAGTTTGTTCTTTTTGTTCCTTAGATTCCACATGTAAGTGAAATCATATGGTATTTACCTTTCTCTGTCTTATTTCACTTACCATAATAACCTCTAGGTCCATCCATGTCATTGCAAATGGTAGGATTTCATTTTTTTAATGGCTGAGTAATATTCCATTATATATATGAACCATAATTTCTTTATCCATTTGTCTGTTGATGGGCATTTGGGTTGCTTCCATATTTTGGCTATTGTAAATTGTGCTGCTATCAATATTGGAGTGCATAGATCTTTATGAATTGTTTTGATTTTCTTTGGATAAACACCCAGAAGTGCAATTGCTGGATCAAAAGGTATATCTACTTTTAATTTTTTGAGAAACCTCCATACTGTTTTCCATAGCGCTGTAGCAATTTGCAGTCCCACCAACAATGTATGAAGGTTCCCTTTCCTCCGCATCTGTGATTATGTTTTTTTTAAAGCATGCTTATTTTTTAAAGATAAGTATTGAAAAACTATAAACTGATTAGCCCAGGTATTTACAAGCTCTGAGCCTCTGGTCATGATGCATATCTAAACATACTGCCAATGCCTCATCATTTAAAATTATCTATTACATTTTCATTAAAAAATCTCAATAAACCAACCAACCATAACTTTAAACTTGCTTTTCTGCCATACCTTAGATTTAAAAATATTAGAGAGGGGGAGGGGTTCCGGTGAAGTTCTCTCTTTCTTAGGATGTTTTTTGATAGTTACATGCAATCTTTTAAATTGTAATTGCATACATGAAATTCTCAGTAAGCTAATAAAAGTAATAACCATTTTCTAAAAAAAAATAAAGCAAAAGCAGTTATAATACGTGCTTCAGGAAAACTCGCTACTTTGGGGGAAGTCATTTTTAATTATTTTTAGTGAAAAATCCCTTTATAAAGTGGGGAGTTTGAGTTTGAGTTTGCCTATAGTTTCGGTTTGGGATCTTATGTATTGAATTTCCTTCAAAGTGGGGCTCACCGTGAGACTCCTCAAGGAAGAAATGCATCCACCTTTCCCACCTGCAATCGCACACTAGGAGACCAGAGGGTTCTTGATATCACTCTCGATTCTTGCAGGTATATCCCTGGAGTGTTTGATTGAAAACCTCTCAGTCACTTCCATTTGCCCCATGGCTCTGATAAAGACCCTGCCAGGACTAGACCTTTTAGGGAGGCCCCTTAATTTGGAGAGAACGCCCAGCTCCAGCCAACTGCAAGTGCTCACAAGACAATAGAACTATAATACTTCACTGCAATGCACTTTGCATCCTTGAGCACTCAAGGGGGTAACCTTAATGAGCACAAAATATTCATCTCTAATAAGAACATGCTGTCATAATCACCCTAGATGTGATAAATATCCTAGAGGTTTTCTCTTTGTTAGGTTAATTCTTTTCCACAAGATAATTTAACCGATTCTCTAAAAAAATAATCACATGTTATCAGGCCCCAATATAACAATATGGTGTGGTTTTTGTTTTAATGTTTTGAATCTTGCCTTAAACAAGTCCCATCCAAATAAATGCTCCCTTTTTTAGCTGGCACCAAAGCTTGTGTTCATTGTAATCAAGCTCCCAGTTGGCTAACTCCTCATCTAACAGTATGTCTTCTGATTTCATTTGAGCAAAATTTATCATCCGCAAGCAAAGACAGAAAATGTGTGAATGTCTAAAGCTTATGTAAATTAAGAGGCCATGCACGCTGGTCCTAAAAATAGTAGATAATTATAGGCATTTCTTCCCCATACAATAATTATAGGCCTCCTGTCATCTTTTCTGTTCTGTATAAGGTCACAGTAGTATTATACAAAATTTACAGTATATTACAAGTTAAAAACACAATAATTAGCAACTGTGCATCTTCAGTACCAGTGATGAATGTTCACAGTAAAAGTAAGAAAAAAAGAGCATTATTTGTTTTATGTGGACAGTACACACTTAAATTTAATCATCAACTCCTGCTACCCAATAGGCAATATTCTCTCACTATTATAATGCTATTTGCCAAGTTCACAGTACACCCTTGGGCTGAATTCATCCTTAACGAAGAGACAGGAAGCCAAATCTCTCACAGTCATCTCAACCAGGTGTACCATATTATTTTAGATTTAATAATTCTGTTGAACATATTGAAAGATAATGAGCAAGCTTAGAGAAAGTGCCAAGGATTATTTTGATCATTATGATCAACGTCTGATTCAGAAAAAAAAAAAAAAATCCTCCCACTAAATAATGTAGATAGTTCAGAATGTTTGCTTCTTAAATACATGGGGTGGGGTCATTTTCCTGTGCTTGTTTATATCGTTTGCAGAGGGGAGGAAGGAGCTATGGATATCATGCTTCAGTGGAAAAGAAGTGTTCTAATTAAAAAGAGAGTTTATCCTTAGCTCTTAATTATCCATGCTAACAGGAACAAAGAGGCACAGGTAATACAAAATGACAGACTAGAACTATCATTTCTATTTTGCCTAAGTAGAAAATCAGAGAACTATGCATCCTCACTTCAGCCTTTCCCAGCTCTGTCATGCCGTCAAAAGCTGTTTAAGAAGGATGCGTATTTAGCAAGAACAGGACAAAGAAGGTTCTAGAGGCCCAGAACCCACTATCATAAAACCCACCCGTGGTTGCCTGTGTCATTTGGTTTCTCTGCTGTACAGTGTCTCTGACTATGACAGCTCCCTTCCCCACTTGCCAGACTGGTGTCCAAGATGATCCCTGCAAACAGGAACGCTCACCTCTAGGGTTGTGCTGCCTCAAAAGCAGTTCAGACCCAAAGACCAGCATCCTGAGGGAAAAGTGAGAATTAATCAGAGCTTTGTGTGAGAAACTGACTGACTGCCATTCCCCTCCTTTTTACATAGCTGAGAGCAGAACAGTATACACAGAGATTATGAATAAAAACTCTAGAGTCAGACTTTCTTGGTTGGAATCCCAGTTCTACTCTTCATTAGCTCTATAAGCTTAGATGTATCCTTTCTATGCCTCAGTTTTCACATCTACAAAATGGGAAGGCAAAAGTTGTGAGCATTAAAATAATATATGTGAGATATAAAATATAACCATGTGTGATTAAATGCTCCCTGCCATAGAGAGTTGCTATGGTAATAGAACAGCTTTTAAAACTAATGTAAAATATTATTATTAAATCATTAAATCATTTAATCATTAAAATAAAATGATTAAGAGCACAAGTTTTGGGACCAGGTAAGTCAACAACATACACACCTCTGTTCTGAGCTGCAGACTGGCCCATCCAATTGTCTAGTTGGCCTCTCCCCTGCAAACACAGCAGAATCATCATCTTCCTCCACAAATCTGCTTCTCTTGCTCCCCCTCAGTGAGCAAAACCATCAGAAGGGTGCATCCTTGGTCATCATTTCCTTAAACACTGACTTCCAATTCACTAACAGAGAAGGCTTTGTGGGTCCCAGGAGACCTTCCTCCTTTCTCTTTTCTCAGCAGTCTCCATTTCCATTTGCTGAATCATGTGGTTTCAAGAAAGCTCAACCTCCAATTCTAGGAGCAGAACTCATGACCTTGGCTAAGTCAGTCATAGCATTCCATTTTCCTAGTCTCGATAACCAGTTTGAGAATACATGAGACTTAAGTTGGTCCATCAGAGTGAGGCTTGAGACATTGGCTGGGAATGTTGGCACAGAGATGTAGTGTTCTTTTTTAAACAGATGTAGAGAAAGAAAATGTAGCTATGGAGCTGCTGGCAGCCACCTTGGGAGTCTGATGGTAGTCTATCATACAGTGTATATGGCAGAAGATAAAACGGAGTCGAAACAAACCAGTCCCCTAGACCAGGGGTCCCCAGCCCCTAGGCTGTGGACCAATACCGGCCATGGCCTGTTAGGAACTGGGCCGCACAGCAGGAATTGAGCAGTGGGTGAGCAAGTGAAACTTCATCTGCATTGCAGCTGTTTCCCTCAAATCAGTCATTAGATTCTCATAGGAACACCGGTCCTTGGTGCCAATAAGATGGGGAATATGCCTTACTGTTAAAGTGTACAGTTGAAACTTATCGCATTTTGTTACCCAATGTCACCATTTAAAAAAATTGGGGAACACTACCCTGGAGACTTCACTGAGCTTTGCCTGAACCCAGCCCTACCTCCACATATATAGTTATAGAAACCAATAAATTCCCTCTACTTGTAAAGTCAGTTTTTACTACTTGCAATGGAAAGCAATCCAAATGATTCAATCAAAAAGTTTACCTTCTAAATACTTCTAGAATCCATTCACCTCTATCTCTCCACCACCACCCTGGTTCAAACTATCATTATTTCAATCTGAACTACTGCAATAGCCTTCAATTAGTCTCCCTGCTTCCTTAGTTGTTCCCCTTCTCACTTCGTTTTCCACAAGCAGTCAGCAGGATCTTAAAAAAAAAAAAAAATTCAAATATGATTAAATCATTTCTCAGCTTCAAGTCCTTTAAAGACTTCTTATAGAGATTAGGATAAAATCTATATCCCTGACAAAGCCAATTAAGTCCTATGTGATTTGGCCCCTAACCTTCCTCAATATCCTCTTCTTATGTCAGTCCCCCTTGGCTTTTAAAATCCAGACACTATTACCTTTTTGCAGTTCCTTAAAGATATACCTGTTCTTTTGCCTCAGACCTTTTATACACATTGTTTCATCTGACAAGGACAGCCTCTTTCCCAGCCAATGACCACACACCCCCAAACATCCATTTGCTTAATTCAACATTTGGATCTCAATGGTACCCCAAACAGAAGCATCCAGTTTGTAGGTCCCACTGTCACATGTTCCCACTCTCCTGTGCCCCTCCTTCACAGCATCCTCCTATTTCTGGTTACTTATTTAACTCTGCTTCCCCCACCTCTGTCTCCTTTAATGATATATCATCACCAACTACCCCTGGAACCTAGCAGGGACTCAATAAATGGGTTAATAAAATAATTGAGATAAGTACAAATTCTGTCTATGTGACTTTTGCTTTATAACCGTGGGCAAGCTACTTCATTTCCTTCAGCTTCTGTTTCTTCATCTTTAAAAAATGCAAATGATAACACCCACCTCACAAGGCTATTCAAGGATTAAATTAAGTTTGGGCACATAACAAATGGTTAATAAATCTAATAAGTAGGATATTCCAATTCAAGGGTCTCTCTAGTTCTCAGGAGGTGAAAAAGAAGCCTAGGAATCAGGTGCTTTATAAAAGAATCTAACCTTCCATTAAAACTGGAGTGAGAAGGTAAGTATGCTCTGTGAGGGGTTCTTTGAAAAGGGTCCTAAAGATAACTATGCCATTTGAAGAAGCTGGAAGAGTTTGTAAAGAGAACACCAGGCAATACTTGAGGAGAAGCTAATGGGTAAATGGTCACATTTATGCATCTAAATAAATGACAAGAATAACCAGTCCCTATTCTCTGTGACATCACTTCACAATATGAAGGCTGATTTTCAGCCCTGGGGGTACCTTTATGTAATTTTAAAGTCACCAACAAATATGCCATGGATCCCCCCATGTATTCAATTGTATGATTTATCTCTTATACTAAATACTACTTTAAGAAATGTATCTACATTGTTTTGTTTCATTTAATCCTCAAACTCTACAAAGGCTTCATTATTTACATTTCATATGTGAGAAAGTGAGGCCTCGTTCTCCCCAACTTCCACACTAAGTCTTTCTTCACAGCATTTCTGATTTGTGATCAGATCTTCTGTTTTCTTGTTCATTTATCATCCTCACCAGATCGTAAATTCCTTGAGGGCAGACACCTTGTTTGTTTTGTATATTTTTTTGCAAGAACCCAGATTAGTGCCTGCTGCATATTCATTGTTGTTCAATATTTATTGGTTGGATAAATGCTTTGATTTGAGAGAGCCAAGAGATGAGAACTGAATGTTTGAAATAAAACAGTACACAAGTTAAACTAAATTTTCAGAAAGACTTAGCTTTTTTTGTTACCCACTTGGTATTTCAATATCTAGGAACCAATCAGGAATATACTGATAGCCCAGTAGAGTCGGTGTTCAATTTGTAAAGATCGGCTTTCCTTCATGTCCTAAACGGCTGTCTGGAGTTTCTGCAGAGCAAGCTCTGTCGAGCCACAGGGCCTTCATTTGTATTAGAAGTGAGAACTAGTTCTAAACTCAAGTTGTATGGGGCAAATATGTTCTTTTGACTTAATGATATAACATTTCATCAGCCACATAAAAAATGAAATATATGTGTTCATTTGCTATTTGAGGAGCTTTTTCACATGTATGCAAGAGCTATGTCAGCTGCTAACTGGTGATCCTTTTTTGACACCTGTTCCCAAGAGCATTGCATAGATAAACATACTCTATTTGAACAAGACCAATGACAGCAAAATTGCTTGCTTGTCTCTAAAAAGACTCTAATAATGTGCACCAAGGGAGAGGCCTATGGTCTCACAGATTTTTTTTCCCCCAGTGTAAACCATAAAATCCATTTCACTAGCCAGAAAAAGCACTTTAAAGTGCATCCCTAGTTAATTACATCCAAAGAGTAATAATAAAATCAACTATTAAATTTTAGAACTTCCTCTTTAAAGTATTAAATATTCGGCAACTGCAATGCAGTTAAATTTCTCTCACAACAGTGCTATCCTTTGCTCAGCTAGCCTACGAGAACACTTATGCAAAGGTTTTCTGTGTGCTAGAAAGAGATGTATTTTTTCTGTGACGAACTATTTCAAATAAACCCTACATTTCTGCCAGGTATCTGTAGTTTGTTAAATAACCAATAGCTCAACAGAAACATTCACTTATTAATAAGAGGATATAACTGAGTCACAAATCCTCTATAATAATTGATGACGTGACCAAAAAATTGTAAAGCCAAAACAGAAGTGTTGTTTGAGCCCTAACCCAGTATTTGGAGCCATGACTCAGTTGCCTCAGCAGTTTTCAAGATTCAGGTATTTTTTGGCTTTCGATAATGTCAGTCCACACCAATGGGAAAGGCACTTGCTGTTCACTGAAGCACATGTCTGTACTTGACCAGGATGAAAGAACTGGGTTCTGTAGAAATCACCCAGGAAGCAGTGACTTTGGCTCCTAGCACACATTTGATTAGTAGCTAGGAATCTCCTTTTCCATTGCTTCACTATCAGATATAGGGAGAATTAAGCTGCTTGCTTTCAGGAACAGAATTCAGAATGTGATCCTCCAAGGCTGAGTGCAGTGGTTGCTGACATTAGTCTACCCTCATGCTATTTGCTTTGCTTCAGTTTCCCGTTTGAAAAGCTGACTCTGTCTCTATGAATAATGTGGAAAGAGAGCATTCTTTCCTAAAGAGGCACTAGAATATGTAGGTCACATCAAAGTCAGCTTACTAGCTTCTAGGGAAACCTAGAGCAGAACGAAAAACTTAACTGCTGTCTTTAAAGACAGAGGTTTTATTTTGGAGACACCTTGCTGGGCAGCTTTAGAATGCAGTTGCATCCGTAAACTCACTAGATTGTGGACAAGATAATAGGCTGAACTTACATCATAAGGAAGCCTACCTGGAAATCTCAGGCAAACAGCAAACAGAAGCCTCTAAGACACGAGGAAGCAGAAACTATGTTGTGGGTAGGATCCTCACAGCTGCTGTGCAGTCTTTCCAGTGAGAGTCAGTCGCAGTCTCTCTCAGTCTCAGTCTCTCTCTCTCTCTCTCTCTCTCTCTCTCTCTCTCTCTCTCTCTCTCTCTCTCTTCACACACACACACACACACACACACACACACACACACACACACACACACACACAGGCATGCACTGTCCTTATCTTAAGAACATTTTTTTTTTCTATCACAAAATTAAATCTCCCTGCCCAGGAAACACGATATGCTTTACGAATTGATCTCTTTCAATTTTCTCATAGAGGTAGATGCATGCCAGGTGTTTCTTGAGATGGCAGACTGCTCTTCTTGGAGTGTAAATGATCTCAGGATTTTAAGATTCTGGTATAAACCGATTTACTTTCCCTCTTCTCTTCCTCAAAATCTCTTGCTATCCCACCAAAATCTAAGCACTTTCCTCATCCTTGTTTTCGATTTTGGCAACCATTTCTTCAGGAACTGTTTAAATTTTTTTCCTGTCAGTTATTTTATCTTTACTTTTGTATTCTATTTTTATTCTTTTTCGTTTCCTTTATTTTCTCTCTTGCTTTCATGTTCCATTTCTCCCTCTCCACTGATCCTTCTCTTCTATCTACGACTTACTTTGGTCACCCTTAACTCTTTCAAACCTGGTGGCCCTCAAGTTCTTCCCGAGTCATTCTCCTTCCATTTAACTGTTCTTCTGCTCTTTACCTCCCATATCCTTTATATTCCATGCAATCTTTTTCCTACCCAACTACCATCCTTCCCACCTCAGCTCTCCTGAAACTGCTTCTTTAAAGGCTGCTGATGACTCTCCTCTTGCCAGATTCAACTACAGTTCTAGTGGCCTCTTATAGGTGAAAGAGAATGCATTTCAAGACAGTTGAAATTTGCCACCTTACCAGATGGGTAATACTTGTAAAGTACTTAATGGCTCTACAGCTGTTTTGTCATCTACAAAATGGGCATAATGATCCTGACTCTATGGCACCAGAGTGAAATGAGATGTATGTAAATAGGCTTTGTAAACTATAACTGTTAGTCATTATTATTGTCATGCTTGCTCTTTCTAGCAATTGGCTCTGCTGACCACTCAATCCTTCCTTCAAGTTCTCCGCAGCCTGAGCTTCCACTACATAATCCTGTGCCTCCTACCTCTGTCCCTCCTTCTTTGCCTCCTTCGCCTCTTTCCAACAGGCCACTAAAAGTAGGAATCCCACTGAGTTTGCCCTGATTTTTCTTTCTCTGCATTCTCAGCGCATCTTACAACTTTATCTATCCTTTACATACAAATCTTCAACTCCTGCCTAATCTCTCTAGAAGTCAAATTTTGATCTATACCAATCCCAAATGACAAAATTTGAGCCATTTTTCGTATATCCCAAGAGAAGGCGTCTTTAATTCCCCATTACTCTTGAAGACACCATCACTTTTCTGCTTATATATCTTCCAAGATTAGAAACCAAACATTATATGCCCTCTGGATTTCTCCTAAGTTTAATCAATGAAATAGGTAGCCTACACCAGGGTATCAATTATCTACTGCTGTGTATTAAATGACCCCAAAATTGTTTCATTCGGTAACTATTTAAATTCTGCCCATCATTCTGCTGGTCTCACCTGGACTCACATGTTTTTCTGTGATCAGCTGCTGGTCAGCTAGTCCACTTGACTTCTAGGGTTGGTTGACTGTTAGCTGGAAAAAGGGGAATACTGGACTGCATTACCTATCACAATCTAGTCGGTGAGCCTGAGCTCATTCACAGGGCTGCTCAGCATTCCAAGAGCAGCCTGAGAGCAAACTCTGCTACCCAAGCATTTTTAAAATCTGTCACAGGTTTGCTATTCTCTCATTGGCCATGGCAAATCACACAGCCAAGCTCAGTCAGTGTTTGAAGGGTGTTACCAAAGGGCATATATATAAGGAAAGAAAGCAATTGTGGATGTTTTTGCATTAACCACAGTCAAGATGGACATCTTATGTATACAAGTTTCGATTTCTCTGGCATGGACTTTCCCTGAAAAACCTCCTTATAGAACATTCATCAGCAAGCTCTATTAAAGATCTCCAATGAATGCTAATTTAGCCCATGTTCATGTAGCCCTTTCTGAAATGTCTGTTGAGGAAGTAGTATCATTGCTTGCTAGATATACTAACGGTCACTTCCTGGTATTCTCTCACATGTTACAAAAGCCTAATACCCCACAAGCCAGACCCAAAGTGTCATGGATATACAGCAGGCCTCTCATCAAGGTAATCTTGTCTGTTTCCAAACATGAGGGCTCAGCCCAGGGCTAAACCCAGCCTGAAGTGGGCAAAGAGCCCCAGGGTTACTGCAAAAGTCATATCAACCTGACTAGCCAAGGACCAGAGCAAGCCACACCTCCCAGATAAACTACACATTTTGTTTTTTCTGTGTCCGTTGGAAGGCTAACTGTGTGAAGACTGGAGTGTAGGAGAAGAGGATGGTGAGCTCGGTTTGCCTTGCACACAAGAATAGGGTATGGTTCCTGACCTCAGACGTCTCATCAATGGTATGCCATTGAGAGCTGCTATGAGCCTTCTGAGATGAGAATGCTCTTGATAGGCAAGAATTGTCTAGGTAGGCCTTGGGGGAGATACAGGATTTGAAATGTCTTAAAAGAAGAGGAGAGAGGTTTTCAAGGTGGGAGCAAGAGCATAAAAGGAGAGACCAGTGTGGTGAAGAACAATAAGGCTGGCTTCCCTGGGATGAAAGGCTCTACTGGCAGAAGAGAGCAGGAAATAGTCTGGATAAATAATATGGACCAGAATTAGATACTTTGACTGCCTGCATTAGTTTAATGAGGACTATTCTTAGGATCTTGACAAGAGAGAGAATGAGAAACGTGTCCTATGAGGAAGATTAATGACACTGCATTAGAGGACACTGAATTATAGGAGAAAGAAATGAAAGCAAGGATATTAGGAGACTAATAGAGCAACCTAGGAGTAGTCCAGATATGTTAGGACAGAGACCAGAAAAATTATCCCAGAGACATTACAAAAGATTCAAATGTCCACTTTGTATTAAGCTACATCCCAGAGTTAAATTCTGGAGCAAACTGTACATTCCTTGTGGACTATGGAAAAACTTGCCAAGAGGGCTAATTTTATCAGTATAGAAATCCAAAGCAGGTAAATTCACATTCTTCAAGAATTTTGGGGATTCCCCCCGCCCCGATTGCCTCCTTGGGAGAAAATTCTTAATCTCTCCCTTGCTACATGTATAGTAGCCCAAAGATTATCATGGGGTTGAGATGAAAATTTAACATTTTTTATACTTAATCTTAAAATCAGTCAAGATATGGTGCTGGTTATGTGTTCAATCCCAGCCTAATAGGTAATCATAACCAACCTTTACACAGCTACCTTGCTCAATGTTCACGACAACCTTGTAAAGTTAGTATTTTATAATCAAAGGAACTCAAAGAGGTTAAGCATCTTTCTAAGATCACTCATTTAGCAAGAGAGCAGAAATTTGAATTCAGGTCTTTTGACTTCAAAGCCCATGCTCTTTCCCCCCAACATTGCATTTTTAGTCCAGCACTGCAAAGCAGAGGTTTGCCCTCTTTAAAGAATCCGAATTAAAGGATCAGAATTTTAGGTGTTTGTTCTCTTTAAAGGATCAGAATTTTAGGATATAGGCTGATAAGTCTTGACATTTCTTTAATGTAACAAGTTAAGTCTTCATTTAAGAGAGAACAACTTGTGATTTTCTTCCATTGGTGGGCTAGACAGATAATAAAAATGATAGCAAAGGTTATTAAAATTTATATGGAGATCAGCATAGACTGGAATAACTACAAAGTGAATTCTTTAAGCTGCAACAGAAAGGTGGCAAAATAGCACAATATGAAAGAAAACGCTCCTTTTGCTTCACATGCCTAAATACACCATCAAAAGACTGCTCAATTCTCAAATGCCTGTATTTTCTGACTCCTCTAGAACCTATTCTTAAGGCAAAATATCAAAGTCAGCGGGATAGAAGGTGTCCCAAAATGTCTTAATTCAGAGAATTAGTGTTAACTGAGTCTGATTAGCTCCATTTATCTCTAATTAATTACCTTTATCTAATTAGACACTTTGTTTCCAGTAGACATGGAGTCAAGTAGACTAGATTATTAGTGTAGTCATTGTGCCTTTACAAAATCCTGAAATTAATGAAACGTGCAAAAGAATCTGTGGTTCTAATTGCACAGGTGTTGCCTTATGGCAAAGCTTTATCATCTGATTACACCAAGGGGTTATTAGTGACTTTTTATATAGAGGATGAGCCCATGAAATGTACCTTAGCAACAGCTCATTAGTTTAGGGTTGTTACTGTATTATTTATTACATTCAGCCTTCCCCATTATCTAGATTGATTCATGGACCTATATATTTTTCCTTTACTCTGTGTGGAAAAAAAATAAAATAAAATAGACCATCATTATAAAGAGTCCAGATGCAATGTAGAAAAATGCAAAATGTGTTCATCAGCTACAATTTGGCTTTTAAAGACAGAGAGCTCTAAAGTTAGATGAAATCAGAACCAAATTCATCAGTTTTTTTCCTATGGAAAAAGAACCAATTTAAATTACTGAGGAGTATGGAATGATTCATATATGTGATAAAAAAACAAACAAACAAACATGTGGCTGTCCTAATGCCTTCACATAACTGAACTGGTTGGTATAACAAGGTATATGGAAGAAAAAAGCAAAACGTTTTACACTAAAATATATTTGTATTTACTTATTTTCGCTTCACATCTTTCCAAAATGGGCCGAGGAGACATCTCTACATATGTTCACCCATGACATAAATAAAAATCCACCTCTTGTTTTACTTTTTGCTTTTTTTTTCTTAAGGATTTGTTACCATATGGGGAAAACTAACAAATTATATAATCAAGCTTCACTAAAAAAGCAAGATTTCAACAGCTGCTTACAAATATGTAAAGTGCTTTTTCATGGCAAGGTTAGGTGTCTGCAAAAGACTAAAATATCCCAACCTTTGTATTTTTCAATCTTTTTTCCTCATAACCATTTGAAAAAGCACTGCTTTTCACAAAGAGTAATTAAACAGCCAGAAGTAAACCCAGCCACAATCCTATTCCAACATACAAACATGTTTATTGACAAAGCAGTAATTCCTTTAAATAATTTGTCAACATAAATATGTCAAATGGGTTTTAAAATCATTTCTCTCTCTGTTCGCCAACAAAAATTCCTCTACTGATATAAGCTCTATATTGCCGTTAACTTACTGCTGAATCTAAACTAGTGAAATGATAATGGGTAACTACTATATAGAGCATGACAACTAATTTGAGTAGTAATAATGAATATTTAATGATCCTCCTTTCAAGCATGAACATATAACTTTTCATGTATTCCTTACCAAAATTATAACCATTAATCTAAAAATTACATTTGCAACTGAAATAGCCAGGAATTATAGATTATAGCTAAGTCAGAATATTGCATAAATATTCCTCATGAACACAAACACAAGGGCACGTAGGAAGCTCCAGCCTCCTGCTTTCTTCAATTCAAATCCTCTCTTTGAAATGTATGGAAGTTGTGTGATTAGTCGAAAAATATTCGAATACAGATATAAAAAGGCATTTCTATCAGTAAATAAGTACAATAGCCAAGGTCAATTTCACTCTTCACTAGCTCATAATTTCTAAACAAAAGTAACATGTGTATAAAAATGTGCCTCCTATAGAAGTAGTATATTTTAGAATGCTTTACATAAATCAAGGAAAGAATGAACACAAAATAGATCAGAAATGTAGAATTTAATCTTTAAATTTCATTCTTTATATGTAGGCAGTTTTCCCAATTGTGTCCATCAGAAACTACAAATGTGACTTTGAGAAAAGAGATCTGAAAAATGCATGAAGTGCTTTAAAATGGGCTTTGTTCATTGATGGAAATTATTTTTGGTCAAATTTCTAAGTTATTTCATTCCTAGTATTTGATAAGATCTGCATAATTTCATATGCCTGCAATGTTGCAGAAAAACACATCTACCTCCTTTCCTGTTTAGGTTTGCTTTCCTTGTTATTTCAAAACCAGTGCCACTGCAGTCACAAATACACAATTCTACATCAAATCGCAGGACTCAATATTATTTTTTTATTGTTTTAAAAGGCACACTGTACTTATAAGGTTCAAGACAGGAAAAAAACCTAATAACGTGGAAAAGAGTAGCCAGTAAAATCTGCAGTTTTTCCCAGTTATGACCCTCTTTATCAGAAATTAAGTGTCCAGTTAGATGGTGCACCATACCGGCCCCAGCTCAGCAACAAGGTTCTGCCTCTTTCGGACTCAAGCACACAGGGCCAGGTGGCATGTGCTGGGTCACATTTTCCAATTGTGTACATATTCAATGAATACATTTCTAACTGAGCAGTTGTCCTTGACTAAAAAGCCAAGGCAAGATCAAATGAGAAAAGGAATGTCAAATGTCTTCTATAAACTATAATGTGTTTTAGAACTATAAGATGGTAGCATTCTTAGGTAACACTGCATAAGGATACTAAACTCCTAATGAAGCTTCATTTGTTCACTTTAGCCGCCTTGCTCTTGCCCCTACATAGGCATGGCATTTAGTCAATAAAGTCTTTGTCTTTCCTGGGTTCTTTCCCGACCTTCCATTCTTGGTTTTCTTCTAATGGAGAAGAATTCCTACTAAAGAATATACACCAGTTAATTATTTCAGGAGGTTTATTTGGCTATGTACATATATATAGGCACTAAATATGTTAAAGAACATGTTAACAAATATTGAGACGTTTATGTATCTTTTTTATTTACCCTGTTTTACGGCCTTGTTCATCACCTCCTTCCCTGTACCAGCTCACCAAACTTCCCGAGAAGCTGCAGACCAAATTCCTTAGCACTCAGCTCTGAGCAAATACAACATGGTAGCAAGATGCGAAAAGTAATGAGACAGACCAAAGGCACACATCGGGGGGACAATTTGAGAGTAGGGAAAGGTTTTTTTGTTTATCTTGTTTTTTACGGGATCGGGGAAAACCTGCTTTGGACAGAGAGAAAAAAGCTGCAGCTGGAGTCTTTGTCACACACAGAACGGTTAATATCGTGCTAAAAAAATACATTTATGTATTCGGTTGGTTGAATACCATGAAGGGCAGGCACCCAGAATGAAGACATAGAACCTAATGTACTCAAATATCCTCTCTTGTTGTTTGAAAAGTTGTCTGAAGAGCAGCACAAGCCTCTTCTTCCTCTCA
>PUFA01000169.1:1447500-1610000 GCA_003508835.1 Eonycteris spelaea
AATAGAACAAAAAGCTGGCCCTCCCCCGAGTAAGAGAGAATTCTCCTGCTTGATGGCCTTCAGATTGGGATACCAGCTCTTCTGGGTCCTATAGCAGCCTGCTGGCTTTCTAACTCAAACTGAAATATCAGCTCTGCAGATTTTGAACTTGCTAGCCCCCATGATGATGTGAGCCAATTCCAGACATAAATCTCTTTCTACGTATAGGGGAACAATGCATAAGGCCCAAGATCACATCAGCTTTTATATCAGCTAAACCTCTGCTATTTTCTCATATTCGTTAATTTATGCTTTAAACATACATCCAAAAGATATTTACTGAGTGCCCACCTACTCTGTGCCAGGCACTGTTCTAGGTGCCAGAGATATAGCAGAGAAGGTGAAAGACAAAATTCCCTGACCCTGTGGAGCTTACAGTCTAGCGAGGAAGCTAAAAGAGCAAAATAAATAACAGATATAATATGGTAAGCAGTGCTATGGAGCAAAATAAATTGAGAGAGGAGGAGAGGGGTACTATACTTTTAAGTTTTTGATGGGAAAAGTCTAACTGAGAAGTCACTGAGCAGTTAAAGACCTGGAGGAGATGAAAGAGCAATCCACGTGGATGTCAGAGGAAGAGCACTCATGGTCGAGACAGCAGTGAGTGGAAGGTCTGCATGGGGAAGGGAGAGCAAGGAGGCCAGTGTGGCTGCAGCACAGGGGCTTGGGGAGGCGGGTAGGAGAACAGGTCAGAGAAGTCACAGAGAGTACGAGTAGGTCCAACGGGACCTTGCAGACCATTGTTAAAGGCTGTGTTTAGTGTAGGTGACATGGACCACCACTGAGAGGTCATTAAAACACCTAAAAAATGTTTTAATGGGATCACTCTGGCTGCTGTGTCCAGTATAGACTGAAGGGAGATAAGGAACCAGAAACCAGTAGTAGACTTCTGGAATGATCCAGGGGAGAAAGAGTGGCAGCTCACGTCAGGTAGGCGGTGGTGGGGAGAAGAATATGTAAATCCCCCGGTCTTTAGTTTATTACATTCAAGGCTCTTCACATCCTTCCTTTACACGAGTAATTCTTTTAATATAAAAACAAAGGCTTACATTTATTCTTTAGGTCCATATTTCAAGTCTTTAGAGACCATATAAAGAAATCCTCATTCTATTAGTTGTCAGTATCTCTAAATTTCATATTAGTGCCTTCTGCATGTTTATCTAAATCCCTGAGAAGCTGAATAAGACCAGGTGGAGGTCTGTGACTTACAGGTACTCTCCCACACTGACCCAAGCACATAAAACAGCACTTCCTGGAGTTCCAGGTTGTTCACCAACTACAAAGAATCCCCATGAACTCTCCTCGTTTTGTCTGTAAGGGCATCATGCAAGAACCTGTCAAGAGCCCTACTGAAATAAAGACACGATATATCGATGTATTACTCTAGCAGTCAAAGGTTTAGTCCTGCTTAATCCTCATGGTTTGGTACTTCTATAAGTCTGGTTCAGGTTAGTCTGTGGAAGAACACAGATCTAAAGAAGTTATTAGCAAAGAAACAATGACAGAGAAAATAATAATTTTCTTCTAATATGAGAAGGGTTATAATCACCATTGCAAGGAAGATAAATACATGGGTGAATATGAAATTGTTTTTTAAAAATGTTAAAGCAAGGGTTTTCTATTTGGATAAAATGGCAGAAACTTTCCAGGGCTGTTTATTCTATCCACCATCCTCTACCTAATTTGTAGGTCCTTGCCATTTCATCCCCTATTTCTGGCCCTTACATCTCAACCAAACTTTCAGTAACCTCCTACCCTCTAAGCAATTCTGTCTTTCTCTATCCCTCCTCCACACTGTCACCTGAGAGACCTCTCTAAAAAGTAAACACATGATGATGCAGGGTAACATCTTAATTGGCACATGACCACAGAGGAACTCTGCTTGCCTCACTTCCCACTACCCACCATGTACCCAGGACTTGCCATATGGAATCATTCAACATGGCAGAACACACCATGCTATTTCAGGCTCCCTGGTCTTTTTTAATCTCCTCCCTACCTAGGCCACTCTTCCCCACCTTGCTCTTCTGGTAACTGCTCCTTGTCCTTCCACAGGTATCACCTTCTCTGTGAAACCACCCAGGCTCCCTTTCTCTCCTCCAGATGAAGCTGCCCACTGTGCCTTGCATAAACCTCACGTTAATTGCACTATTTATCAGCAAACCTGACAGTATACCCTTGAAAGCCAAGAAAGCACTTGCTCATTCTGAATTTCCTGGGCTGGCACAGTGCTTGGCACAAAGCAGGGGCTCAATAATTGCTTGTTGAATGAAAGCTCAATGCTATTACTTATAGGAAAGGATATGCCATAATTTCTTCATTCCCATAACCCTTACTTCTCTCACTGCCCAGGAAATGATCATTCAGGCTTTAAAGCTAATGATTTAATTTTTCACCCAATAATTCCCCCTAAAAACCAATTATTAAATCATTTGGTAGTTCCATGTCTTCCCCCAGAATCCACTGAACTTTTTTCCTGCTTGCTAATTAAAACCCAATCTTCTGACATTCCCTGACATGACAAACGTCTTCCTGTGGGAATGAACGCTGAGCTCCAAGAATCCCAATCTTTAGCAGGCATCTGTGGAAGGGACAAATGTGAAGCTCTTCACTGTCCAACAAATCCCAGGTTGCCGAGATCCACACCGAGTCACCTCCTCTCCTGAATGCTCTCTTCCTACTTACAGCATGCACGACATTTGTGTTTTAAATTCTAGTTATGCTACCAGACTTTTTTAAAGAGCAGAACATTACTCTATCTGCCAGTGCTGGGAGTTTTATTACAAGAACTTACGGCTAGGCAACGAGAGCCAAGTTTATTATTTTTTCTGGATCAGATTCAACAACCTTGTCCAAAAGAGCAAGAAAAAAGCAAAAGAGGCAACCAGCCCTTTTGTTTCCACACCTGCGTTTAAGCTTTAACTCTTAAAGTCCTAAGCCAATCCACTGAAGCCTCCAGATTGATCTCCCAAGCCTGAGTGAAGTGAGCAAATGCTGGCTCCTGGTGCAGTCACCATTTTCCTGGAACCGAGGTTCTTCGGTTTAGCACTTATCTCAGCACATCAGCTGACTCAGAGGCCTGGCAGTTGCATCACAGTCTCTCCCTGGACTGCCCCCAAGTTGCCTTCGTCTTCAGTGAGGAAGAAGAGAGGAGCTTTGCCTAGGATAGTGCCATACTGTAAGGCCTCACCTAGTCCCAACCTTCTCCTCCCACCTCCTTGACCCCACCCCTAAAAGAATGCTCCCAATCAACACTCCTGGTGAAAATGCAGGCCATGCTAGATCACAGGTGGTAATTAAGTCTCCTCTGAGTTTGACCTCCCCTCCTTCAAGTCCACGCTCATGTTACCTTCTTAACGGGGCCTATTTAAAATGACAATCTAACTACCCAGCAGCCCCAACTCTAGCAACCCTGAGTCCCCCTAAATCTTTACATGCTTTACATGTTCTTATTTCTATGGTAAAATTAGTATAGTATAGTATAGTATAGTATAGTATAGTAGTATAGTATAGTGTAGTATAGTATAGTATAGTACAGTATAGTATCAGTACAGTATAGTATTAGAATAGTCATCTTCCAAACCACTATATAATTTACTTATTTAAAATGCTAATTGACCATCTCCTTCCCCTAGAATACAAGCGCTTTCAGAGGCTTGGATCTTAGTCTGCTTTTTCATGGGTATATCCCAAGCACCTAGAACAGTGCTGGGTATGGAAAAGACATTCCACAAGTATTTGTTTAATAAACGAATGAGTCTTGAGGTCCAATGGATTGGTGGTGCCTGCCTAAAGTTCTGTGTGAAGAAGGATTCTGAGGTCCTACTCAGGACGAGTAGAGAAATGACAATGATCAGTCATGTGTCTGCCAGCAGCTCCGGGCTGTTGCTGCTCTACAGATGTTCAATATAATAGTCACTAACCACATGCCACCGCTAAGCACTTGAAATGTTGCTGGTTAAATTGACCTGTGTTGTAAATGCAAAATATATAACAGACTTTGTACTATGTCATACAGGCAAGAAAAAATTTTTAAAATCTCAGTAACTTTTTATTGATGACATGTTAAATGATATTATTTTGGATATACTGGGTTAAATAATATATGCCACTATAATCAATTTCACTTAATGTCCTTTACTTTTTAAATTTACTAATAGAAGATTTACAATTATCTATATGGTTTGCATTTTATTTCTACTGGACAACATTTCTCTAGAGCCTCCTCCAACATGACCCTAAGGAAGGATGAACTGATAATGTCCATCTATCCATCCATCGACTTCTTGGTCTGGTCTCAGAACATAAATCAATGTTAAGAAGACATCTCAAACCCAATGCTTCCCAAAGCATGATCCTTAAACCAGTATATCATAGACAGAAGTATGTTAAAATGCAGATTTTGGGGTTGGGTAAGAATGTGCAGTCCAGGAAACTGCATTATAATCTCCCTCATGATCACTGCTCTAGGCCATAGATACAAATATTATTTAAACTCCAAATAGTCTTTGTAAAGCATAAACAGGATTGCTCAGAGAACAAGCAAGAATCTCCTCCCCTTGTACTGGTTAAAAAAAAAAAAGGCAAGAGGAGGAGAGCAAAGCCAAGTCATGGATGGAGTCATCTTCTTACACATCTAAAAAGAAAAAAATGGAGCCTTGTGAAATAAGAGGAGCCATAGCTCTCCAATGATACAAAAAAGCCTGCTGAGATCTCAGAAGAAAATCTGTTCCAGGAAACACACACATGCGCGCGTGTGTGCGCACACACGCACACTCATACACACACACCCATAGCTCAGCTGTAGACCATGTGGAACTTGAGTTATCAGTCGAGTGAGCGCCTGCTGTTCAGGTTACAGCCCTGTGGGGCTGCTCTAACTCACAAACCTTATTTCACACATTCACATGACTTTGGCACTGTGAAAGTTCAGCACTTACACAATCAGAATCAGCTTCTCTCCCTCTTTTGTTCTGCCCTACACCCAACTTCTATTATTCTTATTCCCTTTTCCTGATTCTCGCACACAGATAAATCTCTTCTGGAGTTGCCTACTTAGGAAAATAGAGCAAAACAAGGAAAACAAATGAAGCCAGGAAAAACACACTGAATTTCAGAAGCACCTGTCATGCCAAGTATTTGCTTGTTTGATTGTAGGGGACAAAAAGATACACAGTAAACTAGAATAGGCATTCTCTAGAATTTAGGTTTATGGATAACTAGGATTTATGTATGTTGGCTCTAGAACTCATAATAGTACCCACACAGAAAGATGTTATGGAGATGACGCTTTGATATATTTTGTGCACAAAGTCCAGCAAAAACAAAGTGACATAAAGTACTGGAACAGTACTGAAATATTTACTTCCCAAATGAGGACTGAACCCTACATTCCGAAAGAGGAAAATCACACGTTCTCCCTACCCAGTTCCTGGGAGGGCTGTGTTTGCCTATTTCCTCCAAAGCCACGTGATATGAAATATGATCTGAAACATGTTTTCTATTAACCATATATCATGACTCAATATATTTTTTTTAAGTTTGTTTTAAAGAAATAATAACTTCCATGCCCATGAATCTATAGTCATAATTTGCAAGCTACATATTCATGAGCCATGTGGTTATGGTACCTGCCTACTGGGCGTTCAAGAAACATAAATCCATGCCACCATTTAAAAACCCTTGGGTGTTTTTACTTTGTATCCATAACCAGATTACTTTCTTTAAAAAAAAAATGACTTAAAACATATTTAACAATTTTTCTCAAAACATTCCTGATCATCCTGCTTTTAATTTTTAGTTTTGCTGAAATATAAAGAACTAAAAGATTGAAACTGCTATCTGTTCTTAACACCCTACATGTTTACACATGTCCAAGAGGAAAGTTCTGAGACGCTGCCCTCCAAATATAAACATGCATAGACTTGAATGCAGGCCAGTATAAAAGAAATCCTCTAATCTCCCATGGAAACATTACAAAAATGATAGTGTATGTGAATATGTATATATACAAAGAGAAGCAGGAGATCTCACTCCATCTGAAAGACAAACTCAGTCCCCACTAGATACCAAATTAATGAAGCGCGAGCTGCTTTATAATGGAGTTTTCCAAAGCAGAGTCCCAGGCCACACAAGAATCCTCGTAGGCCTCACAAAATGATCTCTTCGATCCTTAAATTTACCCTTTCTCATCTTCCAATGTTAGCATGACATGAGGAGGGGCTTGACCCAAAACTTAAAGTGTATTTGCCATCTAAAGGGTGTTTTTCAGGAAAAAATAAAATGTTGACATCATTATTATTACTTGCCACGATCTTCAATCTATTTTTGCCCTCTAAATGTGCTTCTGGGAAATCCCTCGCTGTGCAGGATTCTTTCTTTTATTTTTCTTTTAACTTACATCCAATGCTAACCCCGTTCCAGGGTACAAACTGAATTCCACATACACTTGGCTCCAAATAGGTTCCTAGAATTCTCTTTAGAGAGTTCCTCTTCATCAAGACTGATAATCTAAGTTCCATTTCTCAGAAGAGGACATTAAGGCTGAGAGAAGCTACAGAATCTGCCCAAGGCACAGAGACTGTTGTAAGCAGGGGTGAAAATAAAACCAAAGACCTCGTTTCTCCCTCTACAGCTCCTTCTACTCCACCACCATGGAGTAGTCAGCTACCAAACTCAAGAAATCAGCAGACTTGGGTAGACAGAGCACCTTGGGCCCCTTACTAACAGAACACTGGGAGACAGAACTATAAAGGCTCTTCCTGACCACGTACTAAGTGCACATTTTGTAGATTTCGAATCCTCATATCTGACAACTATAGAAACCGGGGCTCTGAGAGGTTAGGTAAAGCTCCAGATTACTTAGTTTTAGCAAGGGATGAGTGCAGATTCAAATTGTGTCTATGGGACTCCAAAAACTATACAATACAAATCAGGCTTTTAAGAGAGTGAAAAGGTAAAGCAGAGAGGCAAAGCAGGAGTTATGCCTTTCCCTGCCTCTTGTACAGAGATTCCCCCCCATTGACTTGTTTCCTTCTCTTTCTCTGCTTCCCCAGGGACCTGAGGAGCTGTGCTGGTGAAAGCAGAAGAGAAAGGGAATGGAGGGGCAGACAGAATAGTAATGACTGTTATGGAAACAAATAATTGCTTGGCTGGAAGAGAGAACTCTTACAGTAAACAACAAAAGATGAAAACTGTTGGAGGCTCTAAAAATGATGAATGAAATGGCAGATACGCATGGCCAGAATATCAGGCTGGATAGATTTAAGATGTAAATGCTTCTGAGATAGTTTTATATGTCATCTTGGCTTGGCTATCCTCTCTATTCAATCAAACACTAATCTAGATGTTCCTGGGAAGGTAGTTTGTAGAGATGATTAAAATCTATAATCAGGTGGATCTAGGTAAAGGGACAGGCTATCCTAGATAACCTGTATGGGCCTGATTCAATCAGTTGAAAGCCCTTAAGAACAGAGCTGACGCTCAGCTCACGCTGGAGAGTTCCCACTGCCTTCCTGACCTCTGGCTCTGCAATTTCTGACTTGCTTGGCCTGGCCCCACAATGGCCTAAGTCGGTTCTCTGCAATCTCTTCACATGTATCCCCTATTGGTTCTCTTTTCTGGATAACCCCTGACTGACACAGCCTCTAAATGGCCGATGCAAGACCCAAGAGGAATGGAGCTGCATATTCTGGTTCAGACCTAGTAACGGTTTGCAGGGTTGGGGAAGGTGTTCTAAGGGGCATTTCCCAGGGGTGAGGGGGCAGGATAGAGGTAGCTTTCAGCTCCCAAACTGGTTACAGCCCTCTTGAGCTTCTTAACATTAGCTCTCAAACCAAGGCTATGTTCCTGTGCTCGCCGCCCTTTCCAGTCTACATTTAAGTCTCTGGAGAAGACCAAGGAGATCTATGTCAAAGCCAAGAAAATTGCACTGGACACATTTAATGTCTCTGAAGAAATGATCCCCAGACAGCCATGGGCGGATGCAGATATTAAGCAGGGAAACCTGGAGTAGCTGATCCAGAGACGGGCCAACCAGAAGAACATGCTCTTGAGAAAAGGGTCAATAAGCAGTTTTAAAACCCTTACCTCAGTGAAATACTGACGTGACCTAGATCCCAGTACTTAAGCCATTCACAATACATTTTGCTGAAATGAGACTGGGAAGTATTCCACACCAGCTTCTCACTGAGTCAGTGAGTGATGCCCTCCCTGAAATGACGCTTAACAAGTTCACTTCTGAAGTCCTGTGAGGTAGTAATTGGTGGCTCCTGAATGGAGGCCAGAGCTACAGATGACATCACAGTCACGCCTTGACTCAGGCAGTTTACGACTGTCCCCAGTAAGGTCTCCATTTACCCTTCCGGAAAGTATGGGGCACCTGAATCGTGTCTGTCTCTCAGGAGTCACCTAATCACCTTCCTTGCACCATCTGTGACTGAAAGATAGGGGTGGAGGTTCCAAGAAAGTGGGGAAAATCAGGAAAAAAACTGACTTAAAAATACTGGGCAGGTTTAATCGCTTTTACAATGCTGTTATTTTTAAGGTAGCAGCTACCATAGCCAACTTCCAGCCATAGAGTAAGTGCCAACATTACTTCAGAAGCTTTACATGGTACCTAGAATGCTGCTGTACATATAGTCAGATGGGACCAGGACCACCTCGCGTGTAGATCTCGGGGAAAGCCATTCAACCGAAGTATTTTCCTCTATAAAAGGAGACTGTGGGCCAGATGCCACTGGACAATTAAAACTCAATATCCCTAGTCATATCTACGTGCTCTCACTCAAAGCATAATTTCATTCAATCCCAGGATCGAAATCTGAGATATGTGACATAAAGGGAGAAAGCAGGGGAAATGCAGCCTAAACTACTAAGCCCCATCATTTAAAAAAGTATTTATTATTACTACTGCCAACATTTATGGAGCACTTACTAAGTGCCAGGGACTATTCGTAGCACTTTACATGGATTATAGACACCACTTACTAGTTGTGTGACCATGCACAAGTTAACCTCTTGGTGTCAGTCTCCTCATCTTAAATGGAAGATAATAGTACCTCAGTTCATAGGCGTCTTATAAAGATTAAATAAGATAATATGTGTAAAGTGCTTAGAAGAGTGCTAGCACAGGGCTCACACCCCACACAGTTTACAAGAGTTGTCTGACAGATCTTGAGGTTGATAGGCCCCAAATCATTCCTCACGGTGGCAGGACCATAGCCTTCTTGTCCAAACTGCTAGGAAAGGATATGTGAGTCCTGTGTTCAAGGGCTGGAGCAGCGCTGGCTCCGAAAAGCAGCTCTGAGTATCTTCCAGCATCCTCTATTACCCAGAAAATGTAACCTCCAGAACAGGCTCTCTGTGATAAAGATGGAAGGGCTACAGAGCAAGTGGGTAGTGACTACTGTGGTCTTTTGCAAAGATGGCAGATGGACTAAACCCCTGACCTCCAGGTACACCCTGCCAGCTGTGTCATTCACTACCTAAACAGGACAAAGCAGAAGCAGACCAGTGATGACTCCCTGGCTCAGTGGCATTAAACCCAAATTTGCAACAAAGACCCCAAGCCATCAGAGGATAGGGTGTCAAGTCCAAGGGCAAAAGCAGATCTTAGGGTACATATTCTACCCTAAACAAATATATAAGAAAGGCTAATGGAGCTCCTTCCTCCCCTGTAGAAATCTGCTTCCAAGCCAGAGAGTTAGGTGATGGAGGCTTTGGAGTGTCAGAACTGGGTGACCTCAGATAAACTCCATCCGTGCCCAGGAAGAAGTCAGGCCATCCTGTGGTCCCTTCCAGAGATGGGGAATTTGGGCCACCTTTGGGGATTGCTTATCAAGGGCCTCACTGTCTGTAGTTTATGAGAGGATCAAGGGTAGCCATGAGCTTTCAAGTCAACCTCACCAGAATCTCCTAGGGGCAGATTTCCTACCTATCCCCACCCTATCCATGACATGGAAAAAATATTCTGCAACCTCCCTTAACAAAATATTTGTTTTTTCAACAAACAGCAACCTGACCAAAGGCATTAGAGATGTAACATTTAAGACAATTGTCCAACCCAAGGGAAGGGCAGTGTCATCAAATTACCAGATTAGCCTTAGACAGTAAAACCTTAAAGGACGTCATAAGATTCTACACGAATACCAACCTTCCTCCCTCAGTGCAATCGAGTTTATTTAACCTCAATTTGTTGAATAAAAGCAAAGCCTTCAGAGGGCTAGGGCCCATGTCCTCACACAGACATGACACAGCAAGTCTGGCTGAGCCAGGAAAAGTCTACGTCTGCCTGAACCTCCAGGACAGGATGTCTTGATCAGGAAGAATACACCCAGGCAAACCTCATGAGGCTGAGGGGCCACTCGCTGGCAACATTCACCAGCCTTAAACTAGGAGTCAGGTTAAACACCATTAAGTCTTTTAAAAAAATCTTTCTGGACCAGGATTACTAGCTGAACCTGGACTCTTTCCAGTTCTCTAATCACCACAGTGACATTTAGGAAGAGCTCTTACCACAAAAGGGCCAGAAACTTGTTCCTAGGAAATATGGTAGTCGACTGACCTTAGCTCATGAAAGGCTCAAGCCCCTTATAATTAGGGCTCTTACGGACAAGCCACAAAACCAACAGATAAGCAGCCTCTGGAACAAAAATGCACAGTACACAACCACTTGGAATATCCCACAGGACACAGTGAGTCATTCCACAAGAGGCATTTAAAAAAAAAAAAAAAAAGAGGAATGAATCTTGAAACATTTAGTTATTGAATTTGCCTTTAAGAGAGAATTTAGTTGGGGAAAGACCTCCCTGGAAAATTCAAAATAATATATCCAGACCCCTATCACATAGGGGTGACAATTCTGGTTGAGCAAAAAAGCTGTGCTTGTGTTTGCGACCCTGACCCATCTGTCCCATGCTTGCTCCTCAGTCGACCTCACAGCGGGAGCTGCCTTAATTGCACCTGGAATACGAGGATTCTCGTTTTCTCCAATTTTCAGGATCCAACAATGGTATTTATTGCACCAAACTGTAATTCCTCATCTCTTAACCATCTCTCCCACAAAATGGAAAGCTCTGTGAGGGCCGGCAATCCACTCCAATTCCCTCTGGATCCTCCACACCTAGCAGTTCCCAGCATCCTGCAGGCACTAAAAGCTGGGTGCTGGATGGATGAACAAGGAGATACATAAACCGTCATACTAGGTATGCTAATGTCATGTTTATCTAAATGTGGAGGAACTGCCAAACAAGGAAAAGGAGAAAATTGAAAAAGAAAAAAAATCATTTCCAGGTTTTGTTTTGTGTTTTTTTTTTTTTTAATGCAATGAAGTAGAGAATACAGAAAATGTTTTTAACGTTCCCTTCTGCACAAGCAAACTTGAATGTCTGAGTTAGTCACAGGGCATTTTTTTTGCACACTACGATCCTCAATTACGCATCACTTGGATTCATGAGAAGGAACGCTGGACACGTGCCGCAGTACAGACTATGCATGTCCCTTCCTAGAGCACAGCTAAGCACACATCTGGGGCTATTTAACAACTGATTGGAAATTTCGCCTTCTGATTTCCAGTTAAATACTGGGCACAGGAAAACAAATAGCACTTGTTTTTCACGGAGCCTTGTCAGTCATCCAAACTGCAGTGCAGACCAGAGAACTGCCTGTGGTTTAATGGCAGAGGCCCAAAATACTTGGACCTCCCCCCGCCCCACCCCAAGTTTAAGTAAAAGGAATAAACCAGATTTTGGCAACCCCCACTTCTTCACCCATCCCTCCTCCCTTCTCAGAAACACAAATCAGGTTTTAAATATTAAGCACGTTCCTGGTATTAATTTACATTTTTCATTAGGATTAAATTTTGATTTGTTTTTAATCCAAAGCCAACAGCATAGAATTTAGTTTCGCATTTATTTCAGCTGCCCTGCCCTGATATTTACTTGGATTTGCTGAAGAGGCAATACTCAGATTTTACCATTTTCTGTTTCTAATTAAATTGGGATATAATATCTAACAGTTGTATTATCAAAAATAAAATCAGAGTTTGAAAGCTGGGAGAAACTTTAGAGATCAGCTGGTACCACTTCCTCACTTTAGAGATGAGGAAACTGAGGCCATAGTAGTTAAGTGATTTTGTCCAGTGATGTATAACTACTCAGTGGCAGAGCCAAGACTAGTTAGTTCTCAGGTCTCCTGATATGCAGGCCAGAATGTTAACTAGAAACAAAAACCTAATTTACCTCTGATAAGAAATGCCAGATAAAACCCAGGACACCTAATTAAATTTGAATTTCAGATAAACAATAAATTTTTCAGTAAAGTATGCCCCAAATACTGCATGAACATGATAAAAAAATATTGATTATTTATCTGAAATTCACATTTACTTGAGCATCGTTTATCTTTGTTAAATATGGAAACCCTACCTTGGAGACCAACATCCTCTTCCATGCCACATTTTCAACCAAACATACACATTTACATACATTTCTTTTCTGATTTTAGTGATAAATGGCTAGAAAAAAATAAACCACAGCACAGTAATCCTAAGAGTGAATGAGGTTGGAGGAAGTTGCAGTTTATTTCTTGAGACTATCCTAATCTCAGACACTGTTTTTCCTTATGAGCAATTAAAGTAACTAAGTCTGATACTAAAAGACTGACCAAGGCCTCTGGACTAGACATTTTATGTTATAAGAAGTCAGGCATTAGGGTCTCATCTTAAGAATTTCTCCTTGTTTCAGGACTCCCAGTCTGTAGACCTTGTAGGTGAGAGTGTTCACATTTGGAGCACAAAGAAAGGAAGGTTTATAAAAAATCAGATAGGTACATGGGATAAAATAAAAAGATTTTATAATTTAGTTTATTAAATTTAACACTATCCCTTTTAAAAAGTGTGCTGTTGCAAGTTTTTTCCTAAGAGCTTTATCGAGATATAATTTGCCCTTACTATAATTATATAAATTACATAATTATAATTCACCCTTATAAGTCACTTTATTGAGATATCATAATATTCATCCTTTTAAACTGTACAACTGTGTGTTTAGTATATTAACAATTGTAATATTCACAATGGTGCTAATAGTCACCACTATCTCATTCCAGAACATTTTATTTCTCCCTGAAAAGAAACTCCTCATTCTCCCCTCCCATCAGGCCTTGGCAACTGCTGGTCTACTTTCCATCTCTATAAATTTGACTGTTCGGGACATTATATATAAATGGAATCATACAATAGGTGGCCTTTTCTGTCTGGCTTCTTTATTTGTAATGTTTTCAAGCTTAGTCCATGGCATATGTATCACCACTTCACTCTTTTAATGGCGAAATAATGTTCCAATTGTATGGATATACCACTTTTCAGTTGATAGGCATTTTGGGTTGTTTGCACTTTTTGATTATTATGAATAGTGCTGCTATGATCATTTGTGGACAAGTTTTCCTGTGGACATATGTTTTGCCCAACTGTTTTCCAAAGCACCATTTCATATTGCCACCAGTGGGTTCCAACTTCCCTACATCCTTAACAACACTTGTGATCATCTACCTTTTTTATTATAGCAATCGTAGTAGGTATGCAGTGACATCTTATTGTGATTTTAAATTTGCTTTTTCCTAATGACTAATGACAATGAGCATCTTTTCACGTGTTTCTTTAGACATTTGCACTTTCTCTTTGGAGAAAACGTCTATTCAAATTGTAGCGTATTTTGAAAGACAATCTAATATTGTAGCTCTTCCCAATCTTTTTTGGCAAACTCAGGTTGAAAGTTCAGACATCGATTGCCCAGTTGAGCTACCCTGCTTTTTATTTAATGTGGAAATAACTGCATAAATAAAAATAAGCTTAGATAATTCTTCTAGGAGAGTTTTACTTATAGCTTCAACATGATAGACTGAGAGGATACAATTATATTTATTTCTGATTGCACTAAAGGACAATTCTAACCTACCCAGTATTCTCTGGCCATCTAGACACCTTGCAAAAGAAAAACTACAAAGCTGTGATAACTCTATCGTGTGTGTGTCTGTGTCTGTGTGACTTATACTAATGGATCCACTACTTGAGACTCAGCCTGAAACACTCTTTATCCTAGTCCCATTTCCTAGGTAACCAGAACAATCAGATAAAGGAACTTCACTTGCAGAGGAAACTCAATACCACTTTCTCCTGCCTGACACGTTCCCTTTTGCTTGCATTGTGGAATCATGAGGACTGGAATTTGACAGAAAAAAGATAAAGATACTTTTATTAGACAGTATTAAAGTACGATAAGTCCTCACTTAATGTCTTTGATAGATTCTTGGAAAACAATGTACGACAAAACCAATTTTTAAGCAAAACAACATATAACGAAACCAATTTTACTGTAGGCTAATTTACACAAACAAGAGTTAAGTTCATGTGGCATCTTTCTGGTCACATAAACATCAAACTTCTAAATAAAGACCCCAAAACACTTCCAATATTAAACACTGAAATAAATGCAAGCTATACATACATTTAAGAAAGATTAATAAAAACAAGTAAGAAAATTCTTTTCCAATCCACTTGTTCCAGATCAGGGTCATGGTGGCCAGAGCCTATCCTGGCAACTCAGTGTGCAAGGCGGGAACCCACCCTGGACAGGATGCCTTTCCATAGCAGGGCCATTCACACCCACACTCACTTACACTGGGACAACTGAGACACGTCCATTCACCTCACGTGTACATATTTGGGATGTGGAAAGAAACTGGAATACCTGGAGAAAACCCACACAGACAGCAGCCTTGGATGGGAATCTTTTTGTCCCTTATCCATAGTTATAACAAAACGATGTTAAATGAAACAATATTGTTTGAGGACCTGTTGTATAATGCTTTTAGTCATCCTCATGGGTGACTGAGACATTTTGAGGAACATAAATCCCCGTTAACTAATTATAAAAAGTTTCTTTTTTTAATTTGGGCAGTTATAATAATGCAAACATGTTGAATTAAATTAAAAGATCATCCTGATAGATGAGCATATACCATTACTTGAAAATTTTCTCACCACCCTACTTAAAAAAAAAAAATACAATGAAAAACAAAAACCTTAAAGTTATTATAATTCTACCTAGAAAGTAAAGATAGTTTTAAGTCAGTAATGCAAATCCTTCAGCAGGCTATCAGGGAAGAAGTAAGGACATAGGTGTCTTAAATTGAGAGTTAAGAGACCTACCCTCTCTCCTCAACTCCTCTAGGCTCTCTAACCTTGGAGAAAACAGTGACAGAAACAGCTAAGCCACAGTTTCCAAAGATTTCATGGGCCTTCTGAAGCGTTTAGATGAAACACTTTATGCAAAATAATTTACTTATCTTATCTACAAGCTTTAACTCTTAACTACTATAAGTAGATCACTAGAACAACTACTGGGTTTCTACCCAGCAGCTGGCCCCTCTGCTGCAATGGCTGTCATGTCAGGCGAAGAGCGCCTTGCTTTCTTCACTTCAGCACACTCTGTTAGGGAAAGCTGCCTAGTTTGTGACAGAACTTGCATCGCTTGTTATCTCCTGATCTGAGAACCTGAATGAACAACAGATGTTCTACCATCTCTTCCTGGCTATGAAGAAAAGTACAGATAAGAGAAAACACCTTTCCTAAATTCAGCCTGCTGGACAAGAAGGCAGAGTTCAGGTTTCCCAGAATTTAAATCCTTGACTTCTCCCAATGCTGCCTCCCATGGTGGTAATTTTAGGTCCATCCCCTGATCTGCAATCTAATTACATGGGATTAACTCCAAATAGGGTTGATGTTGAATTGTTTACTAAAACTGTCCCCTTTTTTTTCATTGTTAGTACATCTTAAACTGAAGAGGCAATTTTTAACAGATCTGAAACAAAATTAAAGCAAATAAGTAACTAGGAGTAAGATACTTTCCCTTAAAACCCAAAGGAATGGCAGATTGAAGAAGGAATCCAGAAAGTGACCAGTACAACTATGATCTATGTGACCCACACTTTTCATCTGGACCTACAGCCCACAGAAATAGGAACTCCTTTCAATCTGGGACCAACCAAACTAGATGTTTCATAATTAGAATTGTAAATCCAACATCTTTCCCAAGTATTCTTTACTATGACTAATTATAAATAGCAACAAAAATGCAAGATAATGTCCATAAAGTTACTGGTGCCAGTCCCTGTACTAAACATTTTACAAGTAATCTCATTTAATCAAGGTAACGATCCCATAATGTACAGACTACTATTATCCTAGTCCCACATTATAACTGAGGAGAGTCAGGCTTAGAGAAATGAAATAATTTTCCCTGGGTTACTGCTTGGATTCCAACCAGGATACGCAAAGCCTTCCTTCACTCATAACCTCTCCATAACCTGTCCAATGTGGTAGCCACTAGTCTCATGTAGCTATTGAGTACCTGAAATATGGCTAGTATGTTTAAGAAACTGCATTTTTATTGTAGTTAATATGAATTTAAATAGCTACACATAGCTAGTGCCTACATAACGAACAGCACAGCTCTGTACTATAAGAACTAAACGTGCGTATGACCTTATGATCATGGCCATTAGTCTCACTATCACAAATACCTTTAATAACAGGAAATTAACAATGATTATGGGTATGAAGGGAGCCAATTTACCATAAAAGTTTGTAGAGTAAGTCCTATCTGTATTGAGTCCCAGCTCTGCCAGTACTTAACTGTTTGATTTGGGTCACTTAACCTCTCTGACTGAGTCTTAGTTCCTCATCTGTAAATGCATCTTTAAAATGGGGTATATATATGTAATGGGGTATATAAATGTAAATATAGTACAAAGAAGCTTTGTACACCCTTTAACTAGATTCCTCAGTTTCAACATTTTGCCACATTTGCTTTATCATTCTATCTCTACGTATGTTTTTTTTCTGAACTCTTTGGCCCTTTACCCCTTACTACTTAGGTGTATTATGTGTCCTAAGAAGGATAGTCTCTTATATGACAGTACAATTATTAAATTCAAGAAATATAACATTGATACACTACTTTAATCTACAGGCCAATTCTAATTTCGCCTTTTATCCCCATCATGTTCTTTTTAGCAGTGGCCCCTCTCCCTACCCAAGAGGGTCCAGTTCAGGATCACATGTGTCTTTTGAGTCTCCTGTGATCTAGAATTGCTCTCTTCAGCTTCTCTTTGTCTTGCATGACCAACATTTTTGAAGAGCACAGGCCAGTTATGTTATAGAATGTCACTGAATTTGGTTTTCTCCAATGTTTCCTCTTGATGAGATTCAGGTTATGTGCATTTTTGGCTAAAATACTACATAAGTGATGCTGCGCTTCTTCTCAGGTTATCGCATCTAAGGGTACACAATGACCATCTGCACCGTATTGATGTTAATTCTGATCCTTGGTTAAGGTATTACTGGGCATCTCTACTACGTATATTTACTGGTTTCTTCTTTTGTCATTAATAAGTAATTTAAGATGATACAAGTATATTGTTTCTCAAACTCCCCCACCTCCACTAGCTTTAGCACCTATTGATGACGCCTGCATAATCAACTTACACTATGCCAGTTGCAAAATGATAATTTTCTAACTCCATCATTACTTCTACATTAATTGACTGGCATTCTACTATAAAGATGAGCTTCTCCTTCTACCCTTTTTGCTCATTTATTCATCTACTTACTAACTGTATTAACTATGGATTCTTACTTTATTTAACAGGTACCAATGATTTTATAAGTATTCTTCAAATACAAGTGACAAGAGACTACAGATCTGGATTAAGAGAATTTAATGAGGAAAATTTTATTCGTTATGCAAGAGAAAGACTATTAACTGAAGCCTCTTCTTGTTTCAAATGCTTGTGGGCAAGAGAGGTTTAAAAGCCTAAGCTCTGCAGTTTAGGCCATTAGCATGTAGTTCTAGCAATAGACAATGTGAGCTATCACTGTGAAGTGCAGTGTTGCTCATCATCAGACATGATGTCATACTCCAAAAATTCCATCCAAACAACCCATCAGTTTCTCCACAACTAGCAAACTTGAATGTTCTGGCAAACTTAAAAGGACATGATTTACAAATAGTAGGTAATATTTGGATCTTTCCATAAGAGCTGGGTTCCAGCTTTTTTATAAAATACAAATGTTTTCATTTGGAGCTCACTGTGTCACTTTCTCAACAAACAGATCCTCATATCAGAAACTAGGTCTGTGTTATATACAAACAGAGTGAGTTTGCATGCATTTATTTTTGTGGTAGGAGACCACACGCCTAGTGGCTATTTACAATATTTACATTGCTCATGATGCCACAAAAAGTTGGGGTGGAGGGGAGGGAGGAGGTGGGCTTCAGAGTTGAGACCAAAGCTCAGGCCACACAGAGTATGACTGCAGATCTAACACACAAACTAGACCTCACTCTCTCTCCATCCACTGTGGTGCTTGTTTTCTGTGAAAGCGTAACTATGCCATCCAAAGACCACTAAGGACACACTCCCAATTTAACACACTGTGAACGCTGGTATTATTTCAATGAGACAAACCTTTTAAAAAGACTTGCAAAGTTTTAGGGTCATTATATCCTTGTGCTCAGGATCACTGTGGGAAGGTTTCGAACACCTACCAAGAAAAGTCTGGAGACCCCAATCGCAAGTCTCTCTGTCTTCAGGTGCCAGACGAGGGGCTGGGGGGAGTTGAGCAGGAACACAACAGGCTTGTGGTGAATGTGGATTGAGGAGATGGGATTCAGGTGCAGAGTGACCTAGGAAGCAAGAGAAAGAGGAATCTTAGCACTGGCTTTCCATTAAAATCACTTAACATAGCATCTGGAATACTTTTTCACAGTTTACTATTAATAAAAGCAAGCAATCAGCTAGTTCAGATTCATACATAAGATATACGAGGTTGAACTAGATGACATTGCCAATAATTGACCTTTTTTTTCTTTTACTACAAAAATAGCTATATTATATGGTCAACTTACACTAATCTCAACTAAAATGTGATTCAGCTCCCAGTAATAGTGGAACACAAACAAGACACATTGTGTTCAAAGCTGGCAAAGGCAGAATAAAAGTTACCTCCCCTCAGTGGTGTTTCATCCTTCAAGTCAAATGACTAAGCTAAAAACTGGAGTCCAGAACCCTTGAGGATGGGTCATCCTGGATCACCAGATAATGACCTTCTTCTCTTCCAGGTAAGCTCCAACCTCTATAAAGTTAAGCAAGTTCTGTCAAAGATGTGTTGAAAGCTTAGGGACAGGGACTGCCAGGGAGAGTAGCCAGTGCTTTTCTCATCCCGGCTATTAGCTCGAAGGGGTTTTCCAAAGAAATGAAGCACACAGAACACACAGAATAAAAACTGATTGTACAAACCCCAGCTGAAAAGGGGGAAAAAAATAAATTAATTAAAAAACAGGGAAGAAACCATGAGCCTGGATAGGAGACTATGGCCAATTTTGATAGCGGATCAAGGATTATGTGGGTTACCAGCATTGTCACTAGCACCATCAGAAAGCACTTGTGAGGACAGCAGGAAACTGGGTTCAACAATATCTTCTTGGAGCACATGAACCATGGTCAGTCGGCATCAACGTAGGACAGCAGAAGTGGGAGAAAGAATACTGAACAGATACTTTCACAAGGGCATGTCTCACACTGGCTTTCTGTACAGAGGGGTGAGGCGAGACCCAAGAATCACATATTTAAACAAAGTGAACTCACCAAAGAACACCATAGTGTTAAGGGAGGAAAAGGACAGAAAAGGACTTTAGCTAGAAAGACACAGACTGAGTGATACGCTGAGACTAATAATACGTACCAGCCACAATCCTTAGGAGGATTAAATGGTCTAGATCTATGCCTTCAGTCTATATAATCATCAGAGACAGAGCACTCAAAGTTGGACTACTTTACATCTTCCCAGTGGCTGCTGGCCCACTGTGATCCTTAGGTATCTCTATTTTTTATGCCTATGTGACACCAGTGTCATTTATCACAGTATACTCTCAGGTCACTGATAAAAGGCATTAAACTCTACTTAAATTTCAAACCCATGCCTTAGCACATGGCAGTCACTCAGAAAATGCAACTGGATATTTAATTTTCTAATTTTTAATGCACAAAAGTATTTTATTCTATGAATAATTTGCACTGTAGTATATAATACCATCTCATTCATTGACTGTTGAGTGTGTGCCTTAATCTCCATAGTAGACTCAATAAGCAAAGATATCTTATGTTTAATACTATGATTAATACAAGTAGATAATTTTTAAATGATTTATCACAAGAAATTCATAATTTATATTACATAAAGATAAAAAAGGATTAATATATTAATAGGGTCAAAAAGATTTAGGTAGCCAATTTACAGAAAATTTAAAATAAAACATGAGCAGTACTCAAAACTACCATGAGCTATTTCTACAAGACAGCTAGGATCATATTTTTCGATTTGGCATAAGGAATAGTACTAAAAGCAGAATACTAATGAACAGTACGTCAAGTACAGCTACAGCAAAATAAAATGTTCCTTGGTCTACCTCACAGCATTCTGGAGATCTTATCTGCATCTAGAAATAAACAGCTTGACCATAATTGTAAACAAGAGAGGCTGCAGAAACAGAGCAGTGGCAAAGATTCAAACCGTAGCATTAGCGAAACAGAGAGATGCACACTACAGAAAGCACACACTACGTAGAGTGTGGAAAGGAGCGATGAAATCGTCACTTGTTCAAGAGCACCTGAGAAAAGAAACACTCTGTCACTAATAGTACGTGTTCGGTAAAAAGTTTCCAGATTTATTCATTCCAAAATTGTTTACTGAGCACCATAATAGCATAAAGAATAGCAATACATATCCGCAGAGGGAGTGTCAACTCGTTTTCCGATGATTTTCTTTGCAGTCCTCAGGCATACAGTTCTTGGAGCATGTAGATAAAATAGTAATAAATATATATTTCAAATGAGCAAGAATTTTTTAAAAACTTAGGAAATAAAAAGAAAAATATGTATGAGACAGATATTGGTGCTTGCATCCAAAATTTTCCAGATGGTCAAAAGTGTCGAAGCCTGGCTCACACAATCAAGGAAGGATTCCTAGGAGCCACTGCTCTCTGAGCTTTCCTGGAAATGGCTCCCTCTTCAATATGTGGCAATGTCTGGCCAAGATGAATCCTCGACTCTGGCACACGGGGCCCAGGCAAAGCCCCAAAACCATTTGGCAAAGAATTCACACTATGGGAAATTAAAAGGAAAATACTCAATACTTTTTGTTTAAAGATCATTTGACAGGAACATAAAGTCCCCCAAGTACCTGCCCACCTCATCCCTCAGCAACCTTCCTCTTCTACCCTTCCTCCACTTGAGTAAATCTTGCCAAAGGGAAGATCAAGGGCAACCAAAAACAACCAACAAAAAAATAAAGATATAAAAGCTCCTAGAAATGTGGGGAGAACATACCTGGATATCTCTTAAAAGAATTCCTGCTTAGGTAACTAATTTTTCTCAGGCTGAAAAAGCAAACAAACAAACAACAACAAAAAAAGAAACAAAGAAAGAAAAAAGAAAATTCCTCTTTAGAATCTATTATAGCTCAGGATAGACTATAGTTACAAAGAACATACATACTGCTGAAGTTTTTCATAGGTAGATTCTTGTCCAAAGATCATGGCCTAAAGACCAGAGCTAAGGCAGACTGCAGCAAAGAAACAGCCCATGGGAAAATGATATAAACGGTATCTGATAATATCCATCTTGATAATCCAAACAGTAAAGAGTTGACTCTCAATCCAATGTAAAATTTACATAAAAATAAGGGTCATCACTTAGTCCATGGGCTCCATAAGTAATACCAAACTGAACCTAGGGGTCATGTGACTGTGAAGGCTCACGGGGCTAAAGGAGATGCACCCCAAATGAAGGAACAATGACTACTCTCTAAATTAGTGGCTTCTTAACCTTTGAGAGTTATATAGTATTTGAGAACTTAATGCAAGACATAAACCTTCTCCACACACATGTACACATATATACACATACAATATTCATATGCACACCAATTTTGCAGACAATGTCAGGGAAATACAACCATCCCCAGGCCCATGAACTCCATGTTAAATAGGCATTAACCCAGGTTAAGGAATTCATTATAGAAAAGCAGGAAAATTGTAACAACAGAAATAGAAACCAAACAAAAAGACTCCATCTAACTAAACTAGAAATTACAGATCTGGTCTTAAGATGTCATCCTCTCAGGGAAAGAACTTAATAGATGACACATTAGAACTAAAAAACTTCCACACGCAATTTCTGGGTCTTCAGTGATCTCTTTTAACCATAAGGCCTAATCCAGGAGTTTCTGCTTTAATCATGTTTGTCTCGAACAATGCTGAATTTCAGTGTTCCTAATGGTGTGAGAAAATGCAAGTAAATCTGATCTGTCACATTCCATATGTAGACATTTAGATTGCTGATCCCTCCCCTAAATGAAGGAAAGCTAATTGGTCTAATCTGTCCTATGACATCTATTTATACTAGATCTCCCGAGGTTATGTAGGCACTTCAACAACCTAATAGTTGTAATTAATGTATTTCTCCTACTTTATAAAGAAATTCAAAGTAAATCTTTTCTCAGTACTTTCCTGGGGAATCTGAACACAATTTTGACCAAGGTCAAGGCCAACTCTAAGGACCATAAAGCCTCTGAGTGGAAACAAAAACTTCCTATCTCCCATTTAGGAAGCATGTCCTTCCTTGCCCATGTTATCACCAGAAAACAAAGACAACTTTCTGTAGACCCTGTTAGGGTGAAGACCTCTCAGTCCTCCAAAAACCATCATTAATAAGCAAGAACTACATATTGTTTCAAACTCTGTAAATCACATTATGAAAATGAATTATGTACTTTCTTACAGAAAAGGAAAAAAACTCTACTCTCTTTGTTGCAAGATGCCATGTGAAAATTGTTTTGAATTTCTCAGGATTCATAGCAGAGATGTAAGATATTTCTACTATAAAGTTTATTAGTTAGACCCCTTACTCCTGAGGTTTTTAAAATTAATTAATTTTTTTGGAGGGGGGGGGTTGATACTGATGAACAAAATCCAATAAGTTTCAAGTGGACCTCCTGAGGTTTTTAAAAACAAACAAAAGCAAATTGAGTGAAACAAGTGACAAGAGAGTCTAACAGTTGTCCAATTTTGCTAACGTGTCAGTGAGGTTCTATTTCAACACTTCTGATTCTTGTAATAGCCTCTATGGACTCATGAAACAATGAAGTCATCCAAAACACTACCAGAGAGACTCCCGTTCTCTAAAACCAGACCAAACAATGCTCTGAAATAAATGATCCAATAGTCTGTTTACACAAAGATAGATAAGAAAAAAAACTCTAGCAGTGTGTCTATAACCAAGACTAATAAAATCACACCCAGGCTGTATGTAGCCATCGTCTATCCCCTCTTCAGAGGTAAGGAGATACATCTACTTAGTAACAGTGTTGGAAGTTATTGAAAACATCCCGAATCTGGGTCTTGTACGAGGCATCCACAATTGACACCAACTGACAGTGAGATAGCAGTCTATTTCAGGACACTAAGAGAGTACCACAGCTGAATGCAAATTTCACTTACATTTGGATGATATGACTTCTAGGAACTCAAATTTGACCCCAGATGCATCTGAAATATGCAACCAATTGCTGAGAGTGGGGAGCAGCAGTTAGTAGTCTCTGCTCAGTGTTTTAAAGTTGTATTCTGGGCTGAGGAGCCCCTACGGCTGACATTTTATTTGTCATTGCTTGTCTTTTGCCATTTACAAACTGGTAACAAAAGATTGACTTGAAATATTCTTGAAAGGGTGGACTTGGAGCTTTTAAAATTTTCCTTATTATTTTTGCATTGCTCTGAATTTCCAGAAGCATATTAATCACTTGGTGCTGAATTCAAGGAATCTCGATGCCCCACCTAGTGTGTCTAACCTCACCAGGGGAGTCAACTGACTACTCTCTGGTCTCAGGAGGACTGGGATCAAAGACTTCACACTGCTATGATAAATGATATCAAAAAGATTTCACACTGCTACAGCAAATATCAAGCTCCTTCCTAATGGTTTCATCTTAAAATCGCTTAACATAATCAGAGGAACAAAGTCAGTCAATTCCAAAGCTAATTCCTCCCTTCCCATTAAGGATAGAATTCAGGATTCCCTGGGAGCCTCTGAATACCATCTAATAAGACCAAAACAGGAGGGGGCAGAAATCTGATACAGAAATAAGTCTTCCCTCTCCGCTCTATATTTTGAATACCCTGGAAAAATACTTGGACCTAAATTTGGGTTGGGGGTTGAGGGACAAGAGCTCATATAAACAGAATATTTCACAACAGGTCATGACCCTCTAAAGGGGTCCTGGGAGAGTTGCAAGGGGATTCCAGGGGCCTTGGCCCTTCCTTTCCCAAAGTAGCCCACAGCTCTGCCGCTCTGGGAAGAGAGTCAGGGAAAGGCAGACATTGCATGTGGGTATGTGCTGAGGTAAAACCTGCCACTGGAGCCCTCAGCAGGCCACTGCTGACTGATGGCAGGTTGGAAAATACTGACAGGCACTTTTGCATTGCCCTTTAGTATTAGCATCGGCCACCTGAATATGTACTATATGTCGCTCAGACTCCACAGCCTTTAACACACAGTCAAGAAAAGCAAATTCCAACTCACGCTATCAAAACAAGTGATAGGGGCTGCCTAGAATGCCTCATGAATAAATGTTTGTGTGCTTCAAATACAAGTGAATCAAGTGTATCTCAGACACATCACAGGTGGAATTATAAACCCAGGAAGTAGAGATGGCCACGAGAACTCTAAGGCTATGGCGATCTGCAGATATCCACCCTCCTCTGGATTTCTAGAGGCTATGGAATTAGTGGAAGAGCAAGCCAATCATACCTTGAGCTCCGGGGGCCCCATTAATATGTGGATTAATCCAAATTACTCTCAAGGAAACTAATTCTGGTCAGGGTAGGAAAATCTTGGGAATTCTGTAAAGTCTGGTTTCCTTTAAAAGCTCTAACAAAAATAACTCCTGAAATTCACAATACCAGCCTCTAAGGGTATTCTGGTCTCATCCAGCTAGGTTATGATTTTAAGAGAAAATGTTTTTAGAAGAACTTTAATTTCAGTATTACTTGGATTACTGTGAGAGAGGGAGAAATAACTCAGAAGTCAAAAGTGAAGAAGATGTTATTCTATTGTTTTGGGAGCATTTTTCTTCCTGAAAAAATATTACTTTCTTCAATTAAACATTCCACTATCTTTTAGAGGTATGGAATTCTAAATTTTTAATTCAGGCAGTGAACTATGTCAGAACAGCCTAATGCACAATAAAGAAAATGCGGTTTACAGTATTTACAGTATTACTGTATTTAGTATTTAGAGTTCAGCACTTTTGCCTGTTTTCCTCCTCAGAATCATTTTTTGTTGGGTCCTGCAATGAGTTTTCAGGGTAAGACCTATGATCATAGAAAGCAGAGAGAAAGTTGCCAAAATACACGTAAAGAATTTGGCATACTGTAGTTGATAGGTATCTAAGATGGGATAATATCTTAGTAAAGACAATATTGAAGGGTTTAACTTTCCTATTGTCTTGAAGCAGCATTAAAAGTAGTTCAATACATTTGTTCTAAGTGGAAAGGGACAAAGCTATAATAAAGAGTAGGACACCTGGTAACAAGTTCATTATAGTTGTTCTGTAGCCTTAAAAATCCTTTAAGCACTTATTAATAATCTGGAGGAAAAAGGAAAATAAAAAAGTGAAAAAAAGAATGAAGCAAAAGACCTAAATTGTAGGAAGTCTGAACAATGTTCCTTATTCAGATTAAGGACAATCCTGTTGACATTTATTTACAAGTAAATCAGAATTGGCAGGGACTAGAAATAGATTTTACCCTAGAATGAAATGATGTAAATTCTAAAACAAACGTATTCTAAAACTTGATTTTCAAATTATATAACTAATACTATGCCAGTCACTCATTTCTCAATAATAAAGATACTGTGATCCTATAAAAACTATATTCATAGTCAGCAAATTTAAACCCTGATAAACCAATTCATATTATTGGGAATCAGTGAATATAGAGAGCAACAGAGAAAAAAAGGAGGGGATGATATCAACTCATTTCCAAACAAATAATTAAACTTGTTTCCCTTACTTGACACTGGGAAATAGGAGAGTCTGTCTTGACATTTGAAAATACTAATCGTGTCTGAACTTTTTATAGTCTCATGTTTTTATCTTAAGATGAGAAAACAATAAGCTTTAAATCCCTGATTTATACTCAGCATATTTAAACATGAAAGGCACATGCACAGCTAGAGCATCTGCGTTTAAAAACAGTTTGAAAGTATACAGAGGCTTAGTTTCCCATGCAAATGGGGAAGGTACAGGCTATTCTTTCATAATATATCTCTAAAGAAAATTTCTAATTCTGAAAATTAGAATCTAAAAGATAGCTAAAAGCTATCAAGATCAAATAGCTTAAGCTGTTTCACAATTCAATGAAGTCTTAAATGCCTATTAAATCAATAGCTGCTAGTCGTCTGCTTCTCATTTTCAGCAAAACTACTATATTCTACCATTCTGTCGCTGACTCATCCTTTGAAATACCACTAATAAACAGTAAGTGGGGCCAAAATGGGAAAAGGAGAAGGGGGGAGGATTGCCTTATAAAATATTCAGGCTTAGATTATAAATTTAAATATTTTAAAATTACCAGTATCATGTAGAAATAATTAAGATTCTCTGCCACTCATGACACTCAAGCAAAAATAAGAAATCTGACTGACAAGTCTCTCTATAAAAATGTGATGTGAAATAAGCAAAATTCAGTATATCCACATAATAGAATATTATTCAGCCATAAAAAGGTGGAAGTATGGATACATAACACAACATGAATGAACCTTGAAAATCTCATGTGAAGTGAAAAAAGCCAGACTCTTAAAGCTCATATGTATGATTACATTTATACGAAAGGTCCAGAGCAAGCAAATCCACAGAGACATAAAACAGAGTACAGTATGGAGCTGCTAGGGCCTAGGGCTAGGGGAGGATGGGAGTGACTGCTAATTGGTATGGAGATTCTTTTTGGGGTGATGAAAAATGTTCTGGAATGAGATAGTGGTAATTCCTATGCATTTTTTTTCATTTATTCAAACAGCATTAGTTAAATACCTATAACATGTCAGGCACCATGTCAATTACTGGCAGAGAAAGATGAGTAAGATGCAGCATATCTTTCCTCATTTGCTCACAGTCCAGAGAAAAACAGACACATTAAGAGATGATTATAATACAGCATCAATAGGGAGATGTTTCTGGGATGTGTTGGGAGAGAAGAGGATAGATATCAAGGGTCAGGAGAGGCAAAAGCAGTTTGGGCTGGGCTGGGTCTCAGGCAGAACAAATTGGACCCAAACTTCCCTGTAAGAAACAGGCAAAATCTGTCAACATGATAAATTTTATTTCTCCCACTCCCAAATTTTCTGAACTACTTGGATTGGCTGGATGACCACTCATCAGAGATATTTTACAAACAAAATCCACAAACCAAGTATAAGCTGGACTGGATGACCACTAAGCCCCTTCTGACCTTAGATTCTAGGGATTCTGTGACTTCTTTATTGAATACTTTTCTTAAGACATCCAGAATCACTCTGCCCACTTCCAATTCATTTCTTCTCTAAAGAAGTTTGCTAAATCAGCTTTTAAAAATTCATATATCTAGTAAGTTGTATAATAAAGTCTTTGAGAATGTTTCTCAACAATCATTATTTCAAAAGATTATGATACTAGGATACAGCAAATCTATTACGGAAGTGATAACAGTTCTTTAGTATTTCATAAAGAGTTCAGACTACTGTTGTGGTAAGTTCAGGTCACATCTGTCCAAGTGAGTCTGTGGGAGCTTGTGCCTCTTGCTTATAAGCCTAGATTCCAAAATTAGAACTAGCTTTGAACAAGCCACTATTTTTCATAAATTAATAAATTAAATCTACCCTAACCATAAGAGATCACAGCAATCACATAAGATTGGTGAGGTTAAATAATTTATATTTTTTATAAATATAATTCTTTGTAAACTCCAAAGTGTAAAGAAAATTATTCCTCAAAAAAAGAATGATGAAAAGTTAAGTTTTTCAGACCATAACAGGTGGAAAATAATCTAAAACATCCCTGTTTTTAGAACAGAGAGAGAAACCTAATAAGTCAAAGTCATCATTAGATATTTTATATCTTTAAGCAAACTTTCTAACCAGCATTAACGAGTGACAGAACTATATGATTTTTGTTTCCTCTTCCATTAATTTTCCACTCACCATGGAAGGTTCCCAGTCTACACTGAGAAATGACGTACGGATGATGTGCCAAATAAGTACCATCCCTCCTAGGGCAGCGGATGACCGAATGTTCCATGGGGAGAAAGGATCTTACATTAGCCTCAAGCTATCCCAAGAATATCAGCACCTAAGAGATTGCTTTTTGATTAATTCCTTATGGCTTAAAATGGGCTGCATAAAGTAAAATATGACCAATGAGCAGAGCATAATGATTAAGGGTATGGACACTTGCACCAAACCCCCGGAGTTCAACTCCAGCTCCATTAATTCCTTAGCTGTGTAACCTTGGGCAAATTTCTTGACTTCTCTGTGGCACTATTGTATCATCTTAAAAACAAGAAAATAGCACCTACCTTTTAGAATTATGAGGAATAAATAAAAGTTAATACTTGTGAAACACTCATAACATGCTTGCCCCAGTTGAAAACTATGTATTACTTGCAGACAGGCCCGCAACAGATTTCAGGACCTTTGCACAGTAATCACTTGAGGCATCACGGGAACTTTCTCCTATAAAGATGGATCCCTGAAGCCTTCTTCCAAACCCTCTTCCCTTCTTGTGAAGCATCTCCATCTGCTACTCTGGAACCTACTCCTACCAGAGCTGTTTATAAAATGGACATACTGCTCTACCGTGGTTCGGAAATTCTCAAGGACAAACGACACACAAACTCAGCAAATTAGATTTCTCAATTCTTTAGAAAGAGGTTAGAGGCATGTATTAATATAATTAATTGCAGTTTCATATTTTCACATGGGATCAATTTTGTTCACTTCATAGAAAAAGTGCCATGCTTTTAAAGCAGGTTTCATGCCCGGTACCCCAGAAAACGGAAGCTCTTCCCATGGGATGCTCCTGACCCTTCTCTTACAGCACCTAGCACCTGTTTCCTTGTATCAAATTAACTGGCACATATAATCTGAGAGGAGCGGTTGAGACTTGTCTTTTATCAACTTAAATCCTGGTCTGATACCTAGCACTTAGTAGGTACTAAATATTTAATGATGAGAGAATGAATGAACAAGTCAATAAACACATTTTAAAGCATAATTAAATCTCTTCCAAGATCTACATTTTCTTACAAGTTGGCCACTTGTAACCCAATATGTTGGGTCGCTCAGCCTTCCTTTCTCAGTTACAGGCAGTTTGACCTAGTGTTTAAGAGCAATGACTCAGAGCCAGTTGGAATCTCTGCTCTCCACTTACCAGCCTTAGGGCCTTGAGCATGTTCAGACCATATGGGCATTAGTGTCGTCAACTGTAACATGGTGGAAATATTGATGTCTATTCCATCATATGTCAAAGGATTTAACATGTCATATGTGTAAAGCACTTATAACAGTGACTGGAACATAGTAAGTGCTTTTTAAGTATTAGCTATCATTACTTCTACCCCTTAAAATGATGACTATTTCTTCCCCATTTTCTTGGTTCCTATAGAAGGATGGCCTTGTCTACACTGTCCTCCTCTCAAGCTTAAAATCAAAACAGCTTTCTTCACAGTCCTCCAAATACCAAACTGTTGGCACACACCCTCTTCCTAAATTAACCTCTCCTCACTGGGCACACACAAGCCCCATTAAAGCTTCTCCTTTACCATCACCCTCTTTCTTCCCCACCTGGTAACTCTATTAATGTCATTAGCCATTCTCCCAAAGCTCTTGTTCATATCATCATCATGACCAACAACAGCTCCATGGCTTCTGCCAGACTTGGAGATACTTCAAAGTCCTCATATAATTTGGGAAAAGGATAACGGAGCTGTTTGTTTTGAAATACAACGTGTCCGGAATAAGATGCCCTGTTTCCATGTATTTGTTTACCCTGGCACAAAGTGACCACTCTCAGGCTTGCTACAAGCTCGGTGAAGACCTCCACCAGATACAATACCAAAAAGGTTGAGACAGCTGCAAAGGTTTCTGTTTCCCTGGAGATGGAGTTTCATGGAAGGCTAAGAATCACCACAGCAACTAGACTACAAAAACAGTCCGTGGGCTTCAGCCCCATAACTCTGGTAAAGCAATTTGTACTCCGTGAAAAGGCTGGGGCACAGAAGTTGAAAAATGATCAAAGTAAACACTGCTCTTCAAGCACCATTTTGTTGTGCTGATTTCAAGGCATCAAGTCACAGCATCGAAGTTCTGTTATGAAAGATGCACATCAAATGCCAAGGATTTGCTAGGCTGAACTAAGTGCTCTGGTGTGAAGGTCTAGAGATACATTCATAGCACATTTTCCAAAACAACCATTTCAAATTTGCTCTAAGAGCAGACCAGAGTAAAAATGTATGCCATTATATCAAGTTACCCTGCCCATGCTAGAACAGCTGTTGATCCCAACCCTCTCTTTTAAAAAAGGTGATTTTTCTGATAAAACCTTTAATAGATTTTATCCCATATTGACCTTACATGGACTAATTCCTATACATTTTTTAAAAATTACCTAAACCAAATTTTACACTAAATGAGAAAATGACCTGGAGTAGTTGATCTGCTACCCTCAGTCTACGCTATAGTTTAAATAGCAAATAAGAAAACATAGTATATTACTTCTAATATATAGAAGCAGCAACTATAAAGTTTAGAAACAAATATTTCTTTGTGGATTTATAAAAGCCTTCAATTTTTATTAAAGTTAATTTCATTACAGTTAATTAATGACTAAAGGTAATTATTAATTATGCTAACTATAGCTTGAATATACAGAACATTCTATTTTATTTTATTTTAAGGAACCCAAAGTGGTACACCTAAGTAGCCTCACAACATCCTCAAAAGTTGGGTAAGAAAAATATACAATTCCCATTTGCAAGAATTTATAAAAAATCCTCAGATCTCAATTACATGGTAGTACACGACATTCATAAAAAAACACTTATTGATAGGGAGAACTCTGTAATTCGAATTACCTGAACAGAACATTTAGAAACGCAATTAGAACAATGTTATGCGTCCACACACTTATCACATTCCTCTGCTCTAGACGCATCCCAAGTATAGTGCTGCTTCCTGAATCTATTATGGAGAGGGAGTCCACTTGCACAACTTCTGGGGTTTCAGCAAGGTGCTCAGTGAATCAACACGGAGTCTGCTATCCACAGAATTTATTGTTCCACAAGCCGCGATGACCCAACACTTTGCAAGGTCTAACACCTAAATGCTTCACAGACCAGAATGATTCTACTTAAAGACTTGCTCGGTCTATTCTAGCTTTCCCCTGTTTTATCTCCAGGTTAACAACTACAAAGTTCCTAAGCTAACAAGGAGATGTTCTTATTTAATGTTTTGGGCAGTCATTTATTCATTCTGCATAGAATAAATAAATGGCTACTATGTGTAAGGCACTTTGGTTATTCAACCTTTTCCAAAATGTGCGGATAAACAATATTTTTTAAATTTCTTAGATATTTGTTTTTATGGGCCTTAAAAACATGAGTTCATATTTAGGATGTTTAGTGGGAAGCTAGTCTTTTTTTCAATTTAAAGAAAAATATTAGAAAAATTATAATACAGGTAGTATATGAATATTACAAAAACTGTAAAAACGTATAAACTCATATTTGAGAAGCACCACTATGTATGTATGAAAGGGCTTCAAATACCAATCTGGCACAAAACTTGCCCTCAAGAAATTCACAGTTTCATGGGGTCAAAAAGATATACAGATTAAATATATATGTGGGAAGCCAGAAGGGAGCAATTCTGCTGGGCCCTGAGGGTGAAAAGGAAAGAGACAAGCAGAACTAAGGGGATAGGGCAAGGAGGAAGGCAGGGAAGATCTCGAGAGAAAAGGCAGAGCAGGAGGCAAGGGAAGCATGGGTAGGTTTGGGGAACATTTAATTCAAACAGAACTAAGGAACTATATGAAAGAAAATAGAGAAATAAAGTGGAAAGGTAGATCAGGGCCAGATCTCAATGGGCCATGAAAGCCAAGCTTAATAATCAGTAAAAGCAATCTAAAGAATAGCATGTAATATGTCACTGAGATGTGGCCATGGCTTCCCTCCCAATAAATAATGGGCACAACAACTTCTGGCATATCAAGTGTCACTTAGCTAATCACAATAATGCATTAAACATACTTCAATCACCTCACTTATTTGCCCAAATAAATATAAATCATAATAGAGCTAAAAAAAAAATTCCATTTTGTATAGGATCCTACTTCAAGTCTTACAGAATGTCATTGTTAACGAACTACCTAAGAGTAGCTTGCAAGGTGAGAAAATGAAACCTGTGTCTTCAACCCCAAGTTCTCCTACACCTGAGGAGTTTATTCCCTGGCTTTGTCCCTAGCTGACAGGCCCTCAATAAACACATATTGAGTTTGGGGTATATCTTAACCATAAACAATCAATGAATTAGGCAATTACTATGAGTTACTAGCCTTGCGCATTTTTATAAGGAACAACTCATGGGACCTGGTAATTCTGGTCCTGGTTACATTATTCTATGCAAATATCCTTAAGTCCTACCCTTAATTCTCTACTATGTAAGAAATGAGTCAAAGCAAGTCTCTTATCTTTCTACTTTACCATCCCTGAGGTTAAAACAGGTTACCATGCTGCACCCTACTAACATCTTCTTGAGATTCCTAAATCTTGGCAAGACCCAACAATGTTTCCAGTGTTCCAGTACATACCTGAAACAGTTTGGGGTCATAATCTCTCTTAAAATATTCCTTTCAAAAAAGAAAGCAAGTAAATTGTTGGTGAGCAATTTTAGAATAAAAATAGGCTTGTCTGATTTACAGAAAATAATTTATTGTTTGCCCTCAGGGAGAATTATCCACGCCTTAAAAACAGAGGAAAGTAACTTTCACTACAAACCACAAATACTGGTGCTTTCCAATCTTGTCTTCCTCCTAGTGTACGATTCTGAACATACCATTCATTAAAAAAAAATTGTTCTGCTGAAATATCTTACTTTGGGATTCAGTGCTGCCATAAATGAAGTGGCTAGACCAAAGCCTACAGTTCTCTGAGCAACTGGTAGTCAGTAATGGTCCTCAAGACAGATCCCTAGTAATAGATGTAGCTGACAAGAAAGAATAAATGGGCTGATCTGACTGAATCATCAATTCATAAATGATGGGTCTCCCTAAATGATTTGTGTACTCAATTAATGGGAAAGATTGACAAAAGTTTAGTTTAACCTGCCAAAGTGAATACAAGAAAGCAAAACAGAAGATATTTTTTTTCTTCCAAGAACTGAAAATATCCCAAATCGAATTTATCAAACTTGTCAGACCAGTGTGAACATGTTTTAGAGAATTTCTTTCCTTTCCTTTCCTTTTCTCCTTCTTATTTATTTATTTATTTTTTTACTTTAATTCTGGGTCAGTGTGTGCCCTGTAGTCTTTTATGTTTGGCAGAAGCAAAACAAATCATGATACTCAAAGCTAATCCTAAGGGTAAATCAAGATTTAAAGTATCTTATAAAATAGGTAGTGTTGACAAGATAACAGTCTTAAGACAAGTTAATTTGCTTGGTTTTGCTGATTTCTTTTAGATACACTTCTCAATAAGAGTTACGTGACTTAACCTGAATTTCAGGAAGACTGACAGATTTTTCTATTTTCTATTGAAATACAGAGCTTCCAATAAATCAAAATATGATTTAAAAACAAAAGAGTCAACACAACATTATTACAAGGTCAGGTTCTAAAAACACTGTTTTGATGGGATAACCCTCCTTGATAAGGGCAATGGCTGCTCTTGACTAACCATTAGGCTGAGAACAAGTCTCTGTCATTACAGTCGACTCGTTTGGTGACTGGGAATTCTTTCAAGGCAATGGGCAATGAGCTAAATAGTACGACAGACACACTGGCCAGCTCTGGATCCAAGATTTGAAGTTATGAAGGTCTCTTATTTTTTCTCCATGGTTTACTTCTTCTTGCCTCTCCCCCCCCCCCCCACCCCTTCAAATACTCCACTGGCTGTTCTAAAAGCCAAGGAATAGGGAAAGGAGTGAAATTTGAACCAGTGGACTTGGTTATTGTAATCAATGCTGGTAAGTCTATAAATAGCAAGAGGATAAACCCCAAAATGAAATTTTTTTCTAAAAATAATTGACTCTTAGTGATGGAGGAGATTTTAGAGATATTCTACTCCAGATGTTTGTGTAGATAAGGAAATTGAAGCCCAGAGAGGTAACGACATATCCAAGTTCCCCACCTGGCTATGGCATCATAGGGATGAGTACTCAAATATCCACTCAGTAATCCATCTTCTATTCATCCTGCTAGTAGAACTATCCATGTCCCTCCTTATGAAGCCAGTTCTCTGTTATTGAGAAAGGACTCCCTGAGTCTTCAGAATTCAGGGCCAGCCTTTTAAAACACTGCACAAGAATACATAAGAAATGACAAGAAACAACTTCCCCTGCAACGCACCACATGATCTGAGTTCCATTGACTAAATAACTAATCCCATCTCCCACTACTTTCTTGCTCTATTCCAGCCACACCCGCCCTCTCACTCACCCTCAATGAGTTGTTTCTGAGCTTTGGTCCTTGGTAACAGCAGATCCTCTATCTGGACTGTTCTTCTCTTAGATCTGTGCATGGTTCACTCTGTTTCTTCATTAAGGTCTGTCTTCAAGTATACCTCCTCAAAGAAGTCTTTCCCAACCACCCTAATGACCACCCCTCCTGTCACTTAAATACCTGGGTACTTTTGTGTTCAAATCCATGTAAGCAACACGAGGGCTAAAATTCTGCCTTATTTAGCACTCTGTCTAGTACTAGAAACAGTACTACACATGGTAAAAACATTTTTAGAATGAATAAATGAATGAACGTGTGAAAGACAAAGGAAAGATGAACCAAAATATGGGGTAACTCCCCAATATGGTGCTGTGAAATCCCTCCATTGTTTTTAAAAAATTGAAGGGAAAAGAAGACAGCTGTAGATATAGAAAGTTACCAAAAAGTTCATTGACGTCTATCTAAAACATATCTCCTAGGTAGTCCTGATAAAAGGTCATTGCCAACAAACAAAAATAACTCATTTTCAGCCTACTCAAGATACAAGAATTCAAGATCAAGTCATAATATATCTCAAAGTGCATCTGATTCTGCCAGCAAGAGGCCTGCAGTGAATTTTTGGGCATGTGAATGATACATTGTTTTATTGAAACATTTTCCAAGATTCCTTTCCAAATTCAACTCCATGGTCTTTTTTCCCTAAAGGGCAAAACATTAACCTGTTTCCAAGCTATGTGGTAATATTTTGGCACAAATAATCCAGTAAAGAGAGTCGTGTGTATAGAACAGAGTTATCATTAGTAATAGGGCAGGACGCTCCAACCTGCCCCTCTTTCTAAGCTCTTACCCTATAGATGGCAACCCAACTATTCACATGTAATTCTTCCCAAACAGCTATTTTATTGCACCTCAGAGACTTAGCTCTAACATGAATAAAGTCAACAAACAACACCAGAAGCAATACTTAAGCCCACATTTAAGGAGAGCAAAGAGGCTGAGATCTTCTAAGTGGGAACAGGAGCAGGGGGAGAACTTGCTATCCACTGTACTGTTGCTACCTTTGGTAAATTCTCAAGGTTAGTGGTGTCCGGACTACCAGTGCCTGGCAGTGCGTCTGACAAATAACAAGTGCTTAAACAAAATTGATTTAATGACTGAATGAATGTCTAAACCTTGAGAAAGCCCACCTTGTTGCCCACAGCCACTCACTGCACATCGACCCCATCTATATGAGGTATGTGCTGCAGATTCAAGCTTGGGCTCTACCAACTACTTCCTAGCTTGTGACCTTGAGCTAAGAACAACTCCCTTGCGGGGCTGTTGAGAAATTGACCAAAATGGCAGTTTTTGAAATCCTCTGAGAAATCAGTTTATCTGTGTTTGTCTTTGGATCCAATCAATGTGGTGCTACTACTGCTGCCTACAGGTTCCTGGGTTTTTTTGTTTTATTATTATTTTTTATTTTTTATTTTTAAGCAGGAACACAAACTGATGACAGCTGGATACATGACCCTCAGGCTTCCTAATAATGAATGGCTTTTCTGCTATTTCTCAGCCTTCCCCACAACCACTGGGATTTGAGTCTCATTAAAAATCAGGCCCAGGCACAAACGCAATCATCTTCACGATGTCCGGCCTCATGTTTGTTTTTATTTCTGTTTAGTCAAGGCTACACCGAGCAGCCTCAAGTCTTGATGTCCGAATCTCACTGCAATTTGGAGGACTCTGAAATCCAACAAAGAATAGTCCTGAGACTATCACGTTCATTCCATATTGGACCCCAAACACCACATCTCTCAGGAGACCCCAAATTTTGGAACAGAAACTCAATCACCTGCCTTTCTATCCTGGAGTATGCCTTCCAAAGAAATAGGAACTCGGGACATACTAAAGTCATGAATCCTTCCAAGACAGCTGAAATCACCAGAATATGAAGGAAAGTTAGAAGTTTCTACTAATCTGTGGCTGGGAAGTTTGGAGACAAGCATTTATCTTTACAGGTCTCCCTAAACTGCCCTTCCAGTGTTAAAGTTTATACCAGTTCAGCCGGCTTGGAAGACTTGCAACAGTAGTAAGCCGGGCATCAGTTCTCCCACATAAACACCAACAGGCAAGGCCATCAGACGCAGGCTCTCACAGCTGCCAAGTACTCGCTGTCCTCAACATGGTTCACACTCAACTCGGCTCTATTATTTACCAGCCTCCTCCCCTAGTCTGAAAATTCTGCCGCTAGCCCTCAGCCAAACCACATCCCTATTTCAAACCTCTCCCAATTCTCACCTCCAAAAAGCGTTGCCAGGCTAGCACACCTGGCTCCAATTACTCCAGCAACAAGCCTCCCCAAAACCCAGCCCCGCGTCCGTCCAACATGCCTGCTTCTTTAGCACCTCTGTTTATCTCAGCCCAGCAGTACCTGATTAACTTTGGTTAAGTTTCTGTTATGTGTGTTTAAGACAATAATATGTTTCTATATCTCTGTCCTCTCTGTTTACAGGTGTTGCTCTTTGCCCCGCTCCACACACGGGATGGTGAGCTCCACGGCAGCTGCCTGCGTCATTCCCACAACGCTTTGCACGCAGCACAGTCCTCGAAGGCTGCTGCTGCCCGTGACTGCCTGCCCAGCTGCCTGGTTCCAATTACGCGAGGAGGAGCCTATGCTCCGCAAACTGAAATAATTAGATCCTTTAATCTTCTGGATTTCAATAAATAAGAGAAGGGTTTTTTATGTGTACACTGTCCTGTTGAAACAGTGAAGGCACAGGCGCTTGGAAATCATGAAATTTCTACCGTGCAAGGCAGTAAGATCCCAGCTATGAAACTCAAAAGCATTTTCCCAAGTATCTGGAGGTCAGCTTTGCCCCCAGATCTGTAACTCCTACATAACTCTAGGATTTGTTAAAAACACATAAGAAGACGTCAGATATCCTTAGTTTACATTTCAGCAATTAGGTGGCTCCTTACCCACTGTGTGCCGAGAGTTTCTTTAAGGATACTTTCTAATCTAACAATTTCTAGGAACACTTTCAATTCTACTTTTTAATTGGTATTTTTTACTAAATGCATATTATGCTGTTTTTCATATTGGAGGCCTGGACTAACTGAATTTAAAAATACTCCTTTAACTCCTAATGTAAACTCAAAAAAAAAAAAAAACAATAGCACTGAGAGAAACATTAGATTTCAATCTTCCCAACCTTTTAATATTGACAAATGAAGAAACAGACTTGCATGGCTTACAGATTTGCTCAAGTTTAAATGAAAAAGTTCTTGATAAATTAGGACCAAGTCATTACAAATAAAAAATTTCTAAGTGTTTAATAAAGGTAAACTGTTACAATCAACACATCACTTGTTCACAAAAGCATTTATTCCACATACATTTGAGTGCTCACTATATACTGGTTTTCTAATTTGTTCTCTAATTACTGAAGGTAGTATACAAAATAAGACATCTCATGGAAATTCCACTGGAAAGAACAGACAATATACACATATATAAATACAAATATTAGGTTGTGATATGAGTTATTTTAAAAATGTAAAACAGGGTTTGGAGAGAGTAGGGGTGTATAGCTACTTTAAATGGGGTGGTCAATGAAGGGCTCTCTGCAGAGGTAGCTGCTGGGCAGGAACTAGATGAAGGAAGGGTACAAACCATGTGAATAACTGGGAGAAGTGCATCCAGCAAGGATGGGGGAGGCAGGAGTGTGCTCTGCATTCTGGAGGACATCAGGGCCAAAAATTGCAGTACAGTGAAAATGGCGAGAGTGGTGGGAGGAGGAGTGTAAGCTCTGCTGGGGATTGGGGAGTTTATTCTAAGTGTAATGGGAAGCCACCGCAGGAAGTTGAGCTGGTGAATTTGGTCACTGGTCTTAAGTTTTAAAAATTCACTCAGGCTGCATGTGGAGAATAGGTCTTCTTAGCTAATTATGATAGTAGCTACATTTATTGGGTGCTTATTACATTCTAAGCACTATTCTAAGCACTATTCTAAGCACTTTTCACATTTCAACTATTTAATTGTCATAACATATGAAATAGATACTATATAGATAGTATAACGTGCCCAAAGTCACAGAGCTCATAAACAGTGGAGTCAGGCTTCCAACACAGGCAATTTAGCCCCAGATCCTGCCATCTTAAGGGACCTAGATTAGGCTCTACTGTGTCTCAAGTAAGGATGTGATAGTAGCTTAGACCAAAGGTGGTGGTAGTGATTGCAGGAGAGGTGGATGGAGGTCAAGGGTGGGAGAATTGAGAATATATTTTTATAGTAGAATAAATAGGATTGGATGTGACACATCTGAGAAAAATATAGGAAGTCATGGATAATGCCAAGGTTCTGGCCTTGGCACCTGAGTAGTAGGGTCCCTTACCAGAACACAAGCAGTGAACAAAATGGGGCCGCGAGGGCTACACGGAACTCAACATAATCTCCCAAGCTAATGTGAGCCAGGGAGTGTATAAGTTTCCAGTGGCTGCTGTAACAAATTACTAAAAACGTGGTGACCTAACCAACAGAAATTTATTTTCTCATAATTCAGGATGCCAGATGTCCAAAATCAGTACTACTGAGCCAAAATCAAGGGGTCAGCAGAACTATGCTCCCTCTAGAAGTTCTAAGAGAAAATCCATTCCTTTCCTCTTCCAGTTTCTCACAGCTGTTGATAGCCTTGGTTTGTGGCTACATCCCTCCCATCTCTGCCTCCATAGCCACATTACCTTCTCCTCTTCTATGTCAAATCTTTGTCTTACAAGGGGACATGATTGCATTGAGAAGCCACCCGAATAATTGAGGAGAATCTTTCAACCTCAAAATCCTTTAATTAATCACATCTGCAAAGACTTTCTTTCAGATACTCATATAGTGACATTCACAGGTTTGGGGATCAGGATGTGGGCATATCTTCGGGAGCCATTACTTAGCCAGGAATACAAATAAAAAGAATAAAATCCAAGTGTGGACAATGTGTTAGCAAGATATACTCCTCTTCTACATGAGAATTTGATCTTCTGTTAACTCTCTTAACTCTGTAAGTCACATAACCTAAAACAAATGTCAACTAAAATAAAAGGTAACTTGCTTTTAGTTAAAATTACCCCTGATTGGTTAACTGTATTGGGATTGGAAAAAAAAAATTAAAATATCTAATATAAAGAGATATTTGGGGCTCCCCTGAGAGGAGTGACTCTTGTAAACTGAGTGTGTCCTTCATGGGAACCATAGAAGATATTCTTGTAGAGCAGGGGTCTCCAACCCCTGGGAGCCACAACTGGTACTGGTCTGTGGCCTGGTAGGAACTGGGATGCACAGCAGGAAGTAGGTGAGCAGCAGGTGAGTGAGTGAAGCTTCATCTGTATTTGCAGCCACTCTCCAAAGCTAGCATCACTGCCTCAGCTCCACCATAGATCATCAGGCATTAGATTCCCATAGGACCACTGGTCCCTGGAACCAAAAACATCAGAGACGCTGCTATAGAGCATAGTTGCCAATTAGTTCCTAGGAGGTGTGAGGCTTTAAACCAGGGAAACACACACACACCATGCAGATCTCCCGGCATCTGAGTCACCAACTGGAGAGCTCCAGGTGGCATTAGAAATTGATGTGGAGGCATGCAGGCATCCATAGGCACCTAAAAAAAGGGGAACACTATGCTTCTTTGCTGCAAGCGATGGTCCTTATCCTATGCTTGAGTAGACTAAAGCCACCTGTGGCCTGTGACAGCCTCTTGGGTTTGAATGTTTATTTGAACCCGAGAAGAACCCTAGGTGTTTGTTGCCACGTGTATTACAAATATCATTTCAGTTTAATTATTTCCATTTCTTCCTCCACCAAACCTTTTAACACAGTGACCAGCAGGGAAAAGTGCAGCACCTGTTCCATCCAGTTACCCTGTGGTGGTCTCACTCATAAGCAGCAAATGGCTAAAAGGGGCAACAGGAAAGGAAAACCTGGAAAACACAAATTAATAAATTCACAAAAACTGAGCTGACTGTTTCCTCAGGGAGAAGTGAGTAGTAATTTCAGATGAATATGTCATGCTTCCTGCACTATGCCTTCAAGAGGCCTACTCTGCAGGATTAAATGCAAAAGTCCCAACCCACATCTCCGTTGGAAATGCACAAGTGGGCTCATTACTCAGAGCCAAGATAAAGGATAAATCTTTATGAGTACCGTAAGTATGAGTCATAAAAAATAGGAAACACATGTAGGTCATATACACAGTAATAGTACCAAGCCAGGGAAAGTGTTTAGGAAAATGTATATAAGAACACATGGCAAAAGCAGGACTAAAAATTACCCTTGCACACTGCTCCAAAACACATCCAAAACACACAACCTGCGTCAGGGGATCGTACCACTCTGGTCTCTAATAAAGATAGGTCATTTCCCTATTTGGAAACCGACCTTTTTTTTTTAATGCAAATAGGAGGAGAACTGAATCAAGAAAAAGTAACTTGGAGTAGGCTTTGAAAGATTTTATGATTTGGGAAATTTGAATAGTTTCCAACTAAAACACTGGGAATTAGATATTAACAGCACTAAAAATGCACACACAAAAAAGATCTTTTCAGAGAAATACTTGTTCGCAATGGCAATATCACCACTTCATTTAGATTCCCATCATCTTAACAACAGGTGGTGATAAGGGGGGAAAGAGTGGAATCTTCAACGCATATGAAAGCAAGAAACAAAAATAAATAGCAATACATACACTAACAACATAACAAAGAACAGGAAAGGGCCAGAATTAAAGCCTGGAAAAGGTGCTGGGCTCAGCAGAAAGAACTCACAGTGGGCACCACAGGCAGAGCCCTCTCTCTGGCCAACTGCACCAGGTGAAAATCTAGGAGGTGTTCAGAATATACGGGAAGGTAATTGGCCCCCAAAAGTCCTCTGCAGCCAGATGATGGAGGCAAAATGCTCAAGCATGACTCATCAATAGAAATTAAATTCTTTAGTTGCCTTCGATTTTCAAAGACACCCAGATTTGAGATTCAGCATGGCAAGCAAAGGAGACACACTAAATGCCCATCTGTCTCACACCAAAGCACGCATGTCTGTGTCCGGGTGGACCTGTGGCTGCCTTGGACTTCAGCTTTCTCCTTTATCTTTAGAAACCTCTGGTTCCCGAGGAGAGCACTGCCTGCATGTCTGTCTACTTGAGTTTGAGAGGAGGAGAGTATGTTTTTAACTTCATTAAGTGTTAAATTTACCTAAGACTTCAAGAAAGTCGATGCCTTTTAAGAGCTACTCCGAGGTAGAAATCTCAATATAACTTCCACCTCCCCAAAAGCTCTGTTAGACCACTAAAGGACACCCCTCGTCCCACCCCAGGATCACGGCTGAAGCTAAGAAGTGTGATACCTCATTTTCTCTCTACCTTTCTTTTCTCAGTCCTTTCAGCAGTTGCCATCTCTTTTTCTTCTCGCTCCCAAGACACCTTACGTGCCTATGAATTCACATTGCTAGGCGCACTTTTGGGGGCTCACCTCTTAAGATATGAATGCAGGTTCCATTCAAATCAGTGCACAGATATAGAGCACTTACCCTGTGGCAAGCCCAGTGCTGAAAAACAAATTCCACTAACTTGCTGAAAAACAAATTTCAAAAAGAATCAGGTCATCAACAAATAGAAGCTAAACTTTAATGTGCACAATGGGGTGTCTGGGCTCTAGACGAGAGTTAGGCTATTGCGGTGATCCTAGATGCTATCGCGGGCTCTCCTTGGCTCACAGACCTGGTAATATCTAATTTAGTCTATCTTCAAAAAAACCCGTGCCATACCTGCAATTTGTCTCTCTTCCCCTCAAGGAATATAAAAATTCTAGATTTAGCCAAAGGACTCTGTGATTTGGGCAAAAAAAAAAAAAAAAAATGCCATAAATATAAGGCACTACTGTAGGGTGTCTTGGACGAGAACCCAGATAATGCCAGATGATTGTGGACGAAGAACCATACCCAGGAGTCAAAGCATACCTATTTCAACTTAGTTTTAGCATTCTAAATCAGAGTACACGCAGACCAAAATCCTACCAGAACACTAGAAAATGGTGATAAATAAACTTACAAAAGCCAAAACAACAACGAAAAAATTAATCCCCCATCCTTATAAGTTTAAAGAGGCTATCTAGTATCTGGATGTTGATATTTTAGCATTTCAGACAAGGCCAAGGAGCTCAGGGAAAGGACAATTTCAATTAACCGACAGTCCAGCCGAGGTGCCCTGGCAGTCTGGAAAGGAAAGCGCATGGCACACAACCGCAATGGGAGCCAAAGCAGCAGGTCTTCCAAACACAGATTCGGATTCCTGTGTCTTTAAGACCAGACCCTCACAAATGGATTGCTTCTGCTGGACACAATGCTCTAAATAAACAGACTCTTCTGGCCGACACACAACTTCCTGTAGGGTTCTGGTGGGTAAAGGCTTTGAACAGGCTCCAAATCCAATGACCAGCAACTTTTGAGCTGACTTAGAAAACAAGCTAGAAAAGACTTCCGGATCCAGAGTAACAAAGAACAAAGAAAAAAAGCCACATTAAACAGGGAACAAATTACTATACAGGCAGGATATTTTAAGTGCTCACTGAGCAAAAACGATTAAAATTAAATTTAAAAATCAAGTTATTAGGTATTTAACAATACAGGGTAGAGTAAAATGACCTCTTTCAGTTGGAAGAATCAAGGTTAATTACCTCCAGCAATATTAAGAATTGGCTGGATGTCAGCCCCCTACAACATGAGGACAGATCATTCTCAATGGCCCAACTTCAAACCCAGCTCAGATCAAATGAGCCACCCGAGGAAGCAGCATGCAGTCAAAAGCCATTTATAGCTTTTTACCCTACTGAGGGAGGGAAAAGACTAACTAGTTGACTAGATGACTAAAATCCATAAGAGCAAAGAAAACTGTAACAAAACTCAGAAGCGAGCTGGGAAAAAAAAATGAAAGAAAGAGATGGAGAATCTAGAGTAAATTGCAGTAGCATGAGATTTAATTAGGAAAAAGAAATCAAAGCGGTAATGTAAAATGGAGGATACTTGCTCATCGACAGCAGTTAAGCAGGGCCTGAGGAGGAAACGTGAAGTCCCCTGACAAAACACAAACGGAATCAAGGTACACTGTGGGAAAGGGGAATAACTTACAACAACTTCAGTGATAACTTTAAATAACGTCCTCGGGACCATGCGAGAACCTCATACATACAACGTACGAGAGGGCGGAGACTTGGTTGCTGTATTTATAAAGTCCTCTCCAACTGTGTGCAAGATTCAGCAGCTAATAATGCAAGAAAACATGCTCAGGGAGGTGCAGACTCTGGTGGGTGGGGGGGGATATTCAGAGCAAGGTTTAGAAAAGAGGGAGGTGGAGGGGGTTAAGGAATCAGGGGCGGGTCTGCTTAGGAGCTAAGACTTACGCATGGGCTTCTAACATGGCAAGGAATTGAGAGAATTTAAAAGTTCAGGTGAAATTAAGAAAAAAAGGTGTGGAGCAACAGCTTCAGCTGGAAGGCCAAGGGTGAGGCTCAGGAATCTCTGAACTTAAGCATCTCCAAGGGATTCAGATGCAGGGGTTCATGTACCACACACCCTTGGAGAAATACTAATCCCTAGGATTAAGGCCAAATACTTACTCATGCTGACTTTCCATTATCATCTTCCATTTCCCAGCCCCAGCCCACCCCGCCGTTGCCCCCATCCTCTATTCCAGAGGTTGGCAAGCTTTTTCTGCAGATGGTCAGATCATAAATATTTTAGGCTTTGCAGGCCATGCATGCCGGTTACACTACTGTCACCCTACTCAACTCTGCCACCATAGTGACAAAGCAGCCACACACAATATATAAACAAATGAGTGTGACTGTGCCCCCAAGAAAACTTTATGTATAAAAACAGGCATCAGACCGCTGGATAGATAAATAAAATGTGGTTCAGCTGTACGATGCAATACTACTCAGGAATAAAAAGGAATGAAATAATTAACATATGGAGGAACCTCAAATGCATTATGCTAAGTGCAAGAAGCCAGTGACAGAAGTCACACATATCACATGATTCCATTTATAGAAAATATTCGGGATAGGCGAATCTATAAAGAAAGAAAGTAGATCAGTGGTTGCCTAGGGCAGGAGGGGGAGCATGGGGAATGGGAAAGTGAGCTGCTGGGGTATAAAGTTTCCTTTCTGTGTGCTGGAAATGTTCTAAAATCAGATTCTGGTAATGGTCGCACAATTCTATAAATAAAAACCATTGACGTGCATACTCTAAGCAAATGAACGTTATGGTATGTGAATGGTATACACACAAAAGCAGCAGTCAGGATCTGGCCCAAAGGCCATAGTTTGCCATGCCCTGATCTGTACACCAGCCACTCTATGTACATGGAAGAAGTTTCCTCCACACACGTTTCCTGCTCGCCCCTCTGTGTATGTTGAGGCCTTCCTGCTCTTCTGCCAGAAACTTCGACTTAACTTTCAAGCCCTTCATCAAACCTTCTCTTCTGGGAATCCCTCCCTCACCTGCAGATAGAATTACCACTCCCTCTGTTGGACTCCCACAAAATGTTGTTAATTTTATTTTAAAAAAATAATGGTCATGTTATTTGTCATATAGTAGTAAATTTGTTCTCCCTCACCTGCCAATAAGTGAAGATATAAAGATAAAAATCTAATGGAGTGTCTACCTAGCATATAGTACATTCTCAATAAATAATTCACTGAATAGGTCTGTAAACAAATGGACAAAGGAATGAAATCAATTTACAGAAAATTCATTTTATGAGTGATCCACAAGCCTGTCTGAAAGAATCAGGCCCTAAAGCAAAAGGTGCTGGTCTTAGGAAACTGGATAAGGAAGTCAGGGTCAGTGGGGAGAAACACCGACATTCAAGATAAATTGCAAAGGAAATGTCAATAAAACTTGATGGCCAAACAAATACAGGGTTTGAAGGAAATGGGTAAATCCAAGATGGTTCAAAAGTCCCAAGAAAGATGGTAGCAGTGATATTGATCAGACAGGGAAGTTGCATTAATAAATCAGTACCAGGGTAGGGAGAAGACTGGCTTAGGAAGATTTTTACATTCAATTTCAGAGATACTAAAAAGAGCTAGCATTTGATTAGGTACTGTGTGCCAGGCACAAAAGCCAGCCCTACAAGCCACAGAGGCCTCTCTTAATCCTCTGTGAACCCTCTAAAGAACTACTACTATTGTCTCCATTTTAAAGAGGCAATTGAGGCTTAGAGAATTAAGTGACTCATCCAGAGTCACACAGTCGGGAAGTGACAGAGCTGAGATTAACCCTCTATGGTACCAGACAGAACCATACTGAGAGCCATTCTTCCACAGCACATTTCAGGCACCTGGGAACTAGAGGTAGGACTTGTGAGGCAAGGTGCTTTGGAGACCTGACTGGAGCTCCACTTGAGAAGCTTGGAGAGAGTCTGGGGAGCATCTGGCATGGAGCTGACAACCAAAATCCCAAGAACAGACAGCCCACCTCAGGGAGAGCAGACAGGAGAAAATAAGGGCCAAGGACTACACTTCCATCAAGAACCCCTGAAAAGGAAAAAAGAGCATCTAGAAAAGAAACAGAAAAATAGATAGGAAGACAGAAGGAGAACCAAGCTCAGGTAACAGCCTGAAACCCAAAGAGAAATGCCAGAAAAGGGGGTCGAGGGGGAGTAACAGTTGAAGGGGTGGGGAGTTGAGGAGGGGTAAGGTGTTGTTGTAGGAAGAACTCAGTGATAGGAATTGGGTCCCTGGGTTTCAGTCTAGGAATGGGACCAATTTCTTAATTGACAGTGAATAAGTCGCCACTTCACTCCCTGGTCCTGGTCTCCTCTGTAAGGCTGTCAGGACTGCAGGGCACCTCTCCAGTCCCAGCGTCTCTTGGTCAAAAGAGCATCATCAGGGACTGACTCCCCAGAGAGACGTTAAGGAGAGCAGCAGTCAGGCTGCAAAGAAGAAAGACGGGAAAGGCAGGACACACAGACAATCACTCATTCAAGAGTGAGATAGGCAAGGAAAAGAGAAATGAGATGTGGGGCCAGGTTCATACATAGCCTCTTCATTGTGGGAGGCCAAAAAAGTAAAATAATTAAACATGTGTCTTATTTTCACAGAAATATTTAGAAAACATAGTGGGGGTGGGAATGATTTAAGATAACATAATAAATACTTCTGCAGAATTTGAGTCTTTAAACCAGAGATATTAGCAGTCAATTTTTTTTTTTATTATTCTCAAAAATGTTAAGATAGCAGATAAGCAATGACAACAACCAAGTATAAGGTGGATATCCGGTCATCTGCACGTACGCGAAGTGGGCATTTGCCCAATCAGCACATCTGGGTCTTGGATTTGTAGATCTGCTCCTTACTTTGGTCTATTGCTTTTTAAACTTCTCTCCACAAAGTTCTAAGAGCAAAAAGTCACATTTTCAAATGTGGAGCGCGCTCCCGTAGAAACATTTTCTAACAACATTTTCAGGAAATTAAACAATTTTTTATAAATCAAGAGACGTTACCATGGCAACAGCAGTGTGGGTCAGGGTTATAACCCTAACCTCCGTAAAGACAAACACCACACGGGATGGAAAATGCTGCTGCTGGACAGATTATAGAAGGGTCAAGGCAGTCTCTGCTCCAGACTGGGGAAGAGGCAACAAGACAGGCTTTTCAATCCGTCAGCTCCCAGCCAACAAAGAACTTTACCCGGCATGACCTCATGTTAAAATGGCAGAGTCCAACCGGGCCCAGTCTCTCCAGTGGGGCAGGGGGCTGTGCTTTCCTAGGGCAATTTCACAGCATTTGGACGTTACTATGATAAACGACAGTGTTTAAGGGATGCAGCCAGCCAGCATCCTGGTAGGAACGTGGTAACTTCTCTGCCTCGCTTGTGTTCTGATTTGTTTACTAAACCCTGATGTTTACTATTATTGCTCTGATTTCTGTTTTCACTTTTTCTAAAATGCCAACACTGGATTTATGGAGAGTTCTTGTTTGAGAGTTAGCTGACTCTCAGGTTGAACATTTTGCTCCAGTGTGTTAGAAAGCATCCTTGGCGAGTGTCGCCAGTTCTAACCAGCCTGCACTGTCCTCTGTCGAGACACCAGCTGGACGGAGCTGCCTTGCTGTTCCCCACACTGCTCCCCTGCCCACTTCTGGTGTCTCTGTGCTTCCCAGCAGAGTGTTATCATTTGAACTGCACAGAGTACCTTCGTATGAAGGGGGAACACTTTTTAAATGATCTGACTATCCTATTCATTTAGGGTCTCCAATCCTATATGAGTCAAATTCAAATTAGTAATTTCCACAGCAACACTCAAATGAATGAGAGAACGGAGAGGGGAGAAAGGGAGAAGGGAAGGGGAAGGGGAGTAGGAAGAAGGGAGGGAAGGGGAGGAAGGAGGGAAAAGGAGGGGGGAGGGTAGGAAAGGAGGGAGGGAAGGGAGAAGGGGGGAAGGTGAGGAAGGAGGGGAGAAATGCCTTTTGAGAAAATGTGACCCTTGCTGTCAGTTTAACTTTTTCTTTTTTAATTTGTTTAATTAAACATTATTGGGGTGACAATGATTAATAAACTCAAATAAATTTCAAGTGTACAGTTCAACAGTATGTCATATATATTGCACTATGTGTTTGTCTCCCAAAGTTAGATTTCCTTCTGTCACCATATTTGACCCCTTTTACCCCCATCTACCTCCTCCCCTGCGCACTTCCCTCTGGTCACCACTAATCCACAGTCCTTGTCCATGAGTCTCTGTTGTGTTTGTTGCTTTCAGTTTTATATCTCACATACACGTGAAATCATATGGTTTTCAACTTTTTCTGTCTAACTTATTAGCATGATTATTTCAAGGTCCATCCAGGTTGTCGCAAATGGCAATGTTTCATCTTTTCTTATGGCTGAGTAAAAAAACCCGAATAGCCAAAGCAATCCTGAGAAAAAAGAACAAGGCTAGAGGTATCACTCTGCCTGATTTCAAATTATACAACAAAGCTACAATAACCAAAACAGCATGGTATTGGCAGAAAAACAGACACACAGACCAATGTAATTTTCTCATATATCTGCTGTAGGTCTGGGACAAAATGGCCAGTTCAGAGGTAATCTTACCTGTTAGGCTGAGGTGATTTCCCAACACCCTCCATCTAAACAAACACCAGGGCGTGTTTATACATGGAAGGTATTTGTTTAGTAATTGCATTTCACCAGTATTCAGTGTTTGTGGATGACGGGTTTACTTTGATAGCTGCTTAGCACATACTACCTATTAGATCTCTAAAACGTACATCACTTTCAGTTTGTTTTGATTTTTCTTTTTTGCTGCATCTACACAGGACTGCCATTGGGCAAGTCACTCATGAATAACAGCAGAGGAAAAAATGCCCCAGATAGAGAAGGTTTTTTAACCTCCCTAAGCTTCCCTCCCTTTCAGGCTGAAGAGGACTGGCAGACAGAACACAAGTGCAGGGCAGGTGCGCACAGCAGGCACCTCACCACCACCACTAATTAGCTGTTACTGTTATTTGGGGGAAAAGGGAGCTGTTCAGAGGCAAGCAGAACAGTTAGCATTTTACATGTGTCTATTTCCTTCTCTTTCTCCCAACTGTTATCTTTCCTGACCTCAAAAAGAACCAGGAAAGGGAAGATTTTCTGCCACTGTCCTCAAAGAAGGAACAAAGTAAAACTGACTTGGAGCCTCATGTATGATTAACCGCACATCCCATTGGGCCCTGCCTGCCAAGAAGCTTGGAGCCAAATTTCAAACTCAATCATACCAACCACATCAACCCATATGGCTAACAAACTACACTTTTTTTACTTTTGTCCTCATTTTGCATTTCTGCCTACATGGTTGGTATGTCTATTGTTTTAAGCCCATCCCAAATCTTTTTTTGGAATAAGGCAGAGAATAAGCAAATACATAAAAGTAAGGAGGGTTCTGAGCTTTCTGACAGTGAAGTTATTAAATCTGGCCCCCTTCCCATGATAACAGAGCCTCCAGATCCTCACACCACCCCTACAGCCAGTCACTGCCATGCCCATAACAGCTGCTCCTTTAAGGTCAAAACAAATACATAAATTTAAACACCCATATCGTTTACAGGCATACCTGGGAGACATTGAGGGTTCAGTTTCAGACCACAGCAATAAAGTGAGTAATCTTTTTGCTGGTGGAGGGTCTAGCCTTCAATATGTAAAAGTGCAACATCTGTGAAGCACAACAAAAGCCAAGCGCAGTGAAACAAGGTATGGCTGTATACACCTGCGTAACGCTAGCTAGGGGCTTATCCTCAGCAGCTTTCATAATGAGCAAGCAATGAGATTGGTCAAAAATAAAAAAGATACATCACCGCTCAAAAGCAGGTCACAATAAAAATTAGATGACAGAAAACAAAATTGTTGCCATTCCAGCAACTAATGAAAGTATGTTACTGTAAACAAGCCAGTGGTGGTGCTATAACTCTTCCTGGGAACCAGCAAACACCCTGAGGGACCAAACTGACAGGGGGTGAGGGATGAGGGTGCATTTTACTTGGCAGTCCAAGAAGACAAGGAGCTGGTTTTTATAGGATGACACTTATGACACAGGCTGGCTTATTCTAGAAGACAAGGCTGATTTCTCAGGACTGTTTACCCACTCCTGCCCTCCGCTGTTGCCAGACTGTCTTCTTCCAGTTTCCTGTTTCCGTCCAAGGCTGTTGTTTCTAAAACCAATGATTACAAATGAGAGGTGTGGTCTCAGATGAAAAACACAACAGATCTGTGCTGTCCTGATGAGAACCTAGCGGGGAGGTCAATGGCAGAACAGTGCTTTGCAACACACGACTGCATACATTGGTATAACAAGTGGGTTTCTGATACAAATTCTCTGCTGGTCTATAAAAGTGTTTATCTAACTAAAGTGTAATTGTTTCCCTAAATCTTGTCAGCCTGCTGTGGTTTTTACTTCCAGGTGAAGGCTCTTCACCTCCTCCATATGGGAAAAGGAGCAGCCTTTTCTCAGCCGAAGAACCACCTTAAGATGCCTGGGAGAAAGGAATTTAGTAAAATGTTAGAGAGGAATGATTTATAATAGGTCTTAATGCTGATCGTGCACCAATAACAAGCCAAGGGAAATAGGGCTGATTTAGTAATTCTCTTGCATTTAAGGAGGACATCATGAAAAACAACTGCAGTGGTCATCGGAGTCAAAGTCAACTATGGCTTGGAGCCAGGATGGCTTTTTTTTTTGGCTAATTTATAAGCAACAACATTTATCATTTCATTTTGAAAAATATTTGCCTTTAACATCCGGTAGAGACACTCACAAAGGTTGCCTCTGGTCCTCCCACCACTACCCCCAAAACAGACCAGCTGTGATTTTTAACACAGACCGACCGTATCTATAAAAATCAAGTTGCCCAGTAAGAATAACAGAAAGAGGTGGGTGAGTTTAGGTTGGAGGAGGAAGCAATCTTGGTTAAAAAGTGAATACTGTTAAGGTAAACTCTATGGGCTAATTAGAATGCAAGCAGGTCAAATTGTTGTTGGGTTGTTTTTTTGGTTTTTTGTTTTTTTAAATACCTTTCCTGAGGTAAAATTCACATACCATAAAATTCACCCATTTAAAGTGCAATTCAGTGGGTTTTAGAATATGCACATTGATCAAAGGTATTTTGTGGAACCATCAGCACAATTTAATTTTAGAACATCTGCCCCCACAAAAGAAATCCTAGACTCATCAGCACTGCACTGAAACTTCCAATTTTCCCTTTTGCCCTTCAGCGCTGAGCGGCCACTAATTCACTTTGTCTCTATAAACTTGTCTCTTCTGGACGTTTCATATCAATGGAATCATACCATGTGTGGTCTTTTGTGTCTGTCTTCTTTGTCTTTCTCTTAGCGTAACGTTTCCAAGGTTCATCCATGTATGCATCAGTACTTCACTCATTTTTATTGCTGAATGATATTCCAGTGTATGTGTATACCACATTTTATTCATCCACTCATCACAGACGGACGTTCGGGTTGCTTCCATTTTTGACTGTTATGAATAATGCTATGAATATTTGTGGACAAGTTTTTGTGTAGACATATGTTTTCATTTCTCTTGAGTACAATGTACTTAGGAGTAAAATTGCTGGGTCATATGGTTCAAATAATTTTTAAAACTGTTTGCATGGCTGCAGTAATGTTTTTCCAGTCATATATGAAGGAGGTGAGAGAGATTTAATATATCTCCACTCCCATCGTACCACCCATAAAGAAACTCTTTCATTCTCTTTGTCACGGCCCTCCTGCCCCGATGTCCTCTCCGCTCACTCTCCACACAGCAAACACTTGAGGGCCACTACGAGAGCTCGAAGCCAGATGGCATTTCCAAAGATCACTTATCCCAACATCTCGTTTTCAAACAGGATTGGACTACAACCATCTAATTCTTAAAAGTCCCCAAAGAGGGAAAGAATGCAATTTCCCTCAGTTGCCTGGGCTCAGAAATATCTTCAAATCACTAACCCCAAATCACATACATACTGCACAAATATTGAAGGAAGACGAATAATGATCAGGTTTTTAAAAGTTTTAGAGACTATCCCTCCTTTTTTAAATTCCTCTCTGAACACATCGTGTCACCTGATGCCTGTTAATTTTACGTATTCTCAGCACTGCCATGTCCTAAAATGAGTTCCATTTTGATCTAACACAGTAAATACAACTGTGGGAGACTTTTGCTGCCATTCCTTGAGGTATTTTTCTTCTGCTTCAATAGTCTTATTTGAATCTATTTGCAGAGTCAACAACAGGACCACACAATTTAACACCCAGAATTTTCTGCTGTTGCTGCTTCTGTAATAACCGAACTTTCTCTTCTTTCGTGGTTCCTCTGAGAAGCATATGTAAAATGAGTAATTATTGCTGCTAAAGAATTGCTGGAGTCAGCAGCACTTCCTAGGAACTGCATTTCCTCCTCTCCTCCTTGTTCTCCCACTACAAATTCTCCCCCAAAAGTTAAGAATTAAAGACATATCACTGGGATAAAGAAATCTGACCTGAAATATGTGTTGCAGCTCCAATGGTGAGCAACCAAGAGTGTTAACAAAGTAGCTGGAAAGGTGAGTAATTTGCCTTTGGAACAAGCCAACTCTGTACACTGTCACAAGATTAAAATCAGTTTGCTTTTCCTTCTGGACACCTCTCTCTCCTATTTTTACTCCCCCAAAAGGCAGGGTGGTTGAGGCAGATAAACAAATCATTTTGAAAATTAACTTTCTTGACCAGAAGAGAGCTCAAAGATAAATTCCATTCTGCATTAATTTTCCTATACTTCACTGTGATCAATCTTTTGTGGTTTCTCTCTCCCTGGAGAGATAATAGTTGATGATAACGTTTCTGACATACAGAAGCTTAAAAACAGAAAGAACAACAACTGCGTATTGTCTTTTAAAAAGTATGATGATCATTCATTCACAGTCTAGATCATCTCTAAGCCACAGGAAAGAGTCCATTTCTCTCTTAAGGTTTGTTTTAATTCATGCTTAACTCATTTGACCTCAGGCAAGGAAGTTATCTCTGCACCTGTCTGTCACCTGTAAAATGAGGATAATAATAGGACTTCATGGATTTAATGTATAAGTGCTTCCAACAGTGCTGAAGACAGAATAAATACTGAGTCATCATCATCATCATCACCACCAAGACCCCACCATCTTTGAGAAGCTGCCTGGATAGCATAAGGTAATAATACTTCATGCAAGTCTGAAGTATTACCATCTATATTCCAGAGTGTTCCCATTTCCCCTGACTCATCCTGCAAGAATGATAGGTTCACAAGACAAAGCAAAGGAGGAAGAAAGACAGGGCACAGGAAGAGGTGGGAGAGACATTTTAATACTGCAGAGAAATGGCACCTACTTTGGTTTTTTCACAGCCGTGTTTACAAGAAATTCTTAAGAACGTTCTTTCCAATAGGCGGGGAGGGACAGGAAAATTAGAAAGCCAAGAATCTCTAGAGAAAGAAGTCCTAGAGATGCCTAGTCCAGAGAGCACTCTGTTATTGGAAATCCTTCTCTGCCGAGCGTCCGTCACGTGTCCCACTCCCCACTGAGGTTCGTACATGAGCATCCTTGTTAGACCCGGAATGGAAGAAAAGGACATTTTGTTCAGGGAAAAAAAATGTCATTTCAAACGTAGAAGGGCAATGGGTAGAAAGCTGACACCTGTGCCTACCTCCCTCTGCGGCTGGCCGGGCCCCTGGTCGGCGGCACGGAGGTTTAGGACATGCACCTCCTGCGGCAGCCCTGTCGTGCCCCTGCTGGCACAGCCTGACAAGACGGTGAAGCTCTCCATCAAGGCCTGGACCGGGTGGGAGGCGTTGACGGGCGACAGCTCACAGTGGGTGCTGGACTCTGGACCTGCAGAGGGAATCACAAAACAGGAACGCTCAGAAACCACCATCGATTGTGCCACAATTAAATTACTTGTTCTGGAAGGTCAAGCCACTGCCAGCCCACCAGAGGGGTCGCTCCAGATCAGCTGTTTCCAGGACTAAATGGCAAAAAAGAAAAAAAAAAAGAGAGAGAGAGAAGGAAAAGAAAAAAAGCTAGCCTAGTCTTCCAAAACTCCAATCTCTTAAATTCCTTTTGGATGATTTTGATATGTATTTGATTATTTAAATTCTCTTTTAGATGCACAAGTCATAAATGTATTCCTCTGGAGGAGGAAACCTCCCGTTTGACATCTGTGTTCAATTCATCATTCCTCTCTTAGAAGAAACCCAGATATAAGTGAAATAAATTACCTAAAGCCCAATAATATTATACATAAATAATATTAAACACCTAAATTGTTACCCTCCAAAAAAAGTATAAGATACAGTTCCTACCTTTGAATTACTTCTCCTTCTTAGCGCAATCAAAACAAACTTCGAACAATACAAAGCAAGATGAAATGAATGGAGGCTATTGGGGCCAGGGCTGTAGAGCAAAGTCTGGGCCAGAGGTCAGAAAAATCCTCCTAAGAGAGGTAAGGTGTGAGCAGAGCCTCGAATAGAAAAAGTATAACCCTAGTCATAATTGACTCGTACGTCCTCAGTCTCCTTTTCTCTAATCAATCAGACCTTCAATCCTAAATCCATCCATTCCTCCCCATCTTTACTTCCTGTAGCTCTGTCTCTGCCCCCAGACAACTGCACATCTTCCTGAAAGGAGTCTCAGCTATCAAGCCCTCCAAGCCCCTTTTTATATAAGCACTTTCCACCTTCCCCAGGCTAACTAAATGGTCATTCCAGATGCAAATGCCTGCCCGTCCCGTCTTGCGAGTGTGTCCTGTCCCTAGAGAACTGCTGGCCTTATGAATAAAGCTTGAGTTCCTGGACTTGGCACATGAGGCCATTCCTCTCTCTCCAGCCTCACGCCTCCACACTCCAGCAACACCAGATGGCTTAATGGTCTCCAGACATATCACGATGTTCCTCAACTCCATGTGTTTATTCAAACATGTTCCCTTTACCCAAATTCCTCTTCCGCTCTAACTCCACTCCCACAACATCCCAAACTGAGTGAGGCACTTTCTCTATCCTCTTATAATTTCTCTGACCGTCTCTGCTGTTTCACTTTCCGTACTGTAACCACCAGTGTGTACACATCTGTCTTTGCCAGTCCGATGTGGCCTCCCTGATGGCCGTGGGTTACTCATCTTCGTATCCTCAGCACCCGTCACGGGGCCTGTCTCAACGAATATTTGTTAAATAATCACTGAGCTTAAAAAAAATTACCCTTCCCTTGGTTGATTATTAAGGCATTATTCCGGGGACTTGATTTGGCTCTAAGGAACCGATATGGAAAACAGGTTGCTAAAATGATATGAGTACAACCCCACCACATTTTAGCCTCATTTGACATTGGCTGGACTGATAGAGGGACGTCCAGGAAAAGGGAGGAAATTTCCATACTTAAATCTCAGACACATCTGTAAGCTTGGTGTTACCCCCATTTGATGCTGGGGAGGCTGGGACCTGAATATACTGTGTCCTCCAAACCTCAACCTTCCAAATGGAAGTTGGAAAAACCTGAGTGCACTCCAATTAGCGCTTCCTGACTTCTACATAATAAAGACACTCTCCAGGATTGCAGCTCTGGTCTAAAATGCAAATGCAGTTCAGAACCAGGCAGCCCTGCACTCCCACTGCTATACCGTGAACAGACTCCCTGCCTGGTGTGCCAAGTCTATTTCAGAACTCATGGAAATTATCTCGGCCGATAATAGTTATCTGGTCTGAAATGAAGTATGTACCTTCTCAAATAATCGCTGCCACCCTTTCTATTACTGTACTGTGTCCAGCTGCTTTCTGAGAGAAGTATTGAAGGAAGCCATCACAGCAGCAAAGGCAGAAGGTACTGAAAATACAATCTCCTGAAGTCTCCCTCACAGAGCAAACATATGAGCAGGTGAGCCCTGTGCTGTCACCAGCCAAGTGGGGCGTCTGGTGTATCTCATGCCCCAGAGCTCCAGAGAAAGTCTCCTACTCTCACCCAACTATGGGGACACGCAGTCGCAATCGCTACCCACAATGAAAAACCATTCTAATCAGGTTTCACGGCCTCCCTCCATGGATGCCATTATCACAAATTATCACACATAAGAAATACTTTTTAGTCCCATTTAAGTGAAAAGCTCTGGCCTGTAGTTCTACCCAAAACACATCTGCAAAAAGGCCTGTAATCTGCTGACTCCCCTCCTGACCGCACCGCCATCACCCATCAGGGTTTTCCTTAAACCCGCACACTGCCCATCTCCATACGAGGATAGGAGCACACTTCACTGGAAACAAATCAGAGGATGAGGTCTTACACAAAGGTGGAGGGACGCAGAGAGGGGGCGTCCCAGTGCTAAGGACACGTGCACCTCGCCTGGAATCTCTATTCTGTCCTGACACAGTCCAGGACAGGGCAGACCCCTGACATTATGGGCTGCAGCCCCAACCATGGCTTATACGAGTCAGTCCAAGGTCAAAGAAAGGAGAAAGTAATGCACAGCCACACTCTGATCAAGTGATGGGATAGCTGCGCTTTACAGAGAGCCGCTAGGGTCAATTTTTAACACCCAGTATAGAGTGTCCCTGAGCATCAGATACACCAGAGTAGTATTTGGCTTTTGAGGTTCTTTATTGAGATTGTTTTCCTTTGCATTTTGAAAAGAAAAAAGCTAGAACGTATGACTAAGCTATCCTTAAGTCAAAAAGACCAAAAAAAAATTAAAAATCAGGAATTATCTAACTCCATCCCCAAGGGTACATAAGAAATAGTGAGTTCAACTGTTCAACATATAATGTCAGTCTGGTCTAGTATAAAATAATAAATTGCTCCCATTTACTAAGTGCTCACCATGAGCTGGGCAGTGTAGGCACTGTATACCTTCCTAATGCCACCATAAAGAAGCAGTATTATCCTCATTTTAGAGAAAAGGAAAATGAGCTCAATAAACTAAACTATCCTAGTCATCCAAAGCCATGGACTTAGACCTGCCTCCAAAGCCAATATGGTGAAATTTTTCATTTGAAAATGTTGAGCCCAGAAGAGTTCACTGGTGAGCTCTACCAAACACTTAAGAAAAAAAATAAAACAATTCTCTGCAATCTCTTTCAGAAGATAGAATCAGAAGGAATACTTCCTAACTGGTTCTATGAGGCCAGCATGGCCTTAATACCAAAACCAGACAAAGACTTGCAAGAAAAGAAAACTATAGGCCAACATCTCTTATGAACAAGATGCAAAAATCTTCAACAAAACATTAGCAAATTAAATCCAACAGTGTATAAAAGGATTATACACCTCAATCAAGTAAGATTATCCTGGTATGCAAGGCCAGTTCGACTTTCAAAAATCAGTTAATATAATCCATCACGACAACTGGCTAAAGAAGAACAAAAATCACATGATCTTATCAATAGATACAGAAAAAGCATTTGACAAAACCTAACATCATTCACAATAAAAATGACAATAACAAAAACCTCTCCACAAACTAGGAATAAATGGGCACATCCTCAACCAGATAAAGAACACATACAAAAACATATAGCTAACATCATGTCCTACTTAATGGTGAGAAGCTAGCAGCTTTCTCACTAAGACCACTTATAAGGCAACATCATACTGAAGTCCTGCTGAGGCATGCAGTTAGCTATATGACCAAATTCTGGCTAATAAGATATTACCAGAGGTAATATATGCAATACATGAAAAGAATGAAATGTGTTCTTCTGCCCTTTCCACCTTCCTGTTGGCTGGAACACACATGTGACAGGTAGAGCTGGAGCAGCCATCTTGGGCCATAATATTGAAGCAACATCCTGAGTCAGGCAAAGCAATAAAACAGAAGTTGCCTGGGCCCTTGATGAACCTGGACCTGTTAGGACAGCTCTGGGCTGCTTCTTTTTACATGAAACACATGTAAACTTTTCTCTTATTCAGGCAATATTATTTGGGGCTTTCTGACACTTACAGCTTAACCTACCTTAATTAAGATACTGGCTTTATTTTCCTTCATCAGAAGTGCCAACCTTCTTCCACTGGAGGCTCCACACACAAGGTTTCCTCCAGGAACACTTCCCCCACCATTCCTGCTCCTCTCCCCTGCCTTGGTGTGGCAAACTCCTACTCATTCTTCAGATCTCTCAAGGAAGCTTCTCTTACCTCTCTTCCTACATTAGATATACATTTTTAAGATATTCTCACAGTACTCTCTATTTCTCTTCATTGCACTTCAGGTGGTTATACTCGTGTAATGATTTTTGTATCACTTGTTTAATTTCTGCATAAACCCAAAGACTGTCAACACCACAAGAGAATGACATCCAATCATTCCGCTTATTGCTTTATCCCTTATCCTAGCATAATGTCTGGCACACAGTACACACTCAAATATTAATGAGGGAAGGGCAGTAGTAGAGGAAAGGGGAAAGAACCATGAGGTGATCCATGTTCAAAGTATTTTATGCCAATAGGAGACTTTACCTAGAGTTCTTCCTTTTACTCTTTACCTAGTAGCCAAAGCTTCAATCTTGTACTAAAGGGAAAAAAAAATCAATCATGTGATAAAGAAGGTGGCATTTTTGGGTTGCTAAGAATCAAGTTTCAGCTGGGGCTTCCCCATCTTCAAAGGTCACGGAAGACAGAAATGCAAACCTGTTTTTGTCCTCTCACCCCAAACACTCTTGTGGCAAAGCCCTTTTCTCCAGGTGACACAACAATCCTTTGTCTCTCCCATCAACACGTCATGCCCCAAGCCTCATCCTGCTACCTCCTGGGTCAGCCCCAAGCCTTCGTGCCTCTCTTCTGCAGCCACAGCCTGTTCCCAACCTTCTCCCTTTGCCTCACAGTGACTTCTTCTGCAGTCTGCCCATACAACATCAAACCTGTCTCCAGTTAGAAAAACTTCCACCTGGGAACAACGTCATCTACCCCTCAGTTCTACCACCCATGCCTGAGGTAGCAAGGCGGCCATGATTCTCGCTTGACCACCTCAGGGCCCAAGCGTTAGCGCCTTGCAGCCACAAACATGCTCCAAAACCCTGTCTGACTCATCTGCTCATTTTTGTGGTAACCTGTGAGCTCTGAAACTGCTAGTTTAGGCTCTCACTGACACTCTCAGGAGGCTGGGAGTTTCTCTTGTGGCCACTGCTGGAAACCTATAGCCTTTCCTTCCCTGAGAAATCTCTTCCCCACAGTCAATAAGCAAGTGAGCAACGTGCTCTGGTGATGATGCTTATCAGCACAGCAAAAGCTGCTCTAGCACAGTAAAGATCCACCAAGGCACAGAAGATACAGAAAGAAATGCAGACTGAAAGCAACAATATCATAAACACACACTCCTGTTAACTGTGCCCACTGCTTTCTAATTAAAAGGCATTTTCCAGATACTTAACTATCTGAAGCTTAACAGAAACTCTGTAAAGTGAGTAGAACAGATATTATTCCCACTGTCAGTAAATTGTTGCAAGCCACAGAGCTGGGCGCACGTTTCAGTAAAGTGCTTCCTGACACTGATGCACATACAGGCTCCCCTGCAGTGGCATTCCTCACTGTTTCCTCCCAATATGAAGCTGCTGTTTCTTCCAGGCATCGAGGACATGCTCTGTCCAAGATTCTTTGGGGGTAGTTCCCAAAGAGGTCTAACGTTCTCTGGTCTCAAAGTCTGAGCTGAATTTATTCTTCTCCACTGACTACTCAAGCAATCTGATCCCAAAATCTTGCTGGGTGTTGTGCTGCGTTTGAGCTGTCCTCTTCCCTCCTAACCTGAAGTCAGACTTCATATTTCGCACTCAGTACACCCTCCTCTGCCACCAGGACAGACACAACGGCCTCTATTTACCCACAAGTTGCTACTTCTATTGACTTAAAACATTTTTACTGACTTGAAGTCAGCTTCAAGTAAACCCTGTGGTGAGAAATTCAGCAGGTGGCCCAAACCATGTGGTTTCCTTAACAAAGCAAGATCCTCAGTTCAGCAGCTGGGCTTCTGAGGGCAACACGGAAACGTGGGGGAATCAAGGGCTCCACCTCCTGTGATAAGCCAGGGTTTAATTCCTCATGTGGAAGGTTATCTGTACCTTCTCTGGGCCACATGGTATGTACATATTGTTTCTAATCCTCGTAACTCCACATGAAGACAGTGTAAAAACCCCCCATTGTAGAGTAGTGGAAACTAGGTCCCAGAGAGGTTAAGTAACCTGCCAAAAATTACACGCCACTGGTAAGTGACAGGATGAAATTCAAACCTAGATATTTCAGACTCCAGGTCCCAGTTCTTCCCACATCCAGGCACTGATTCTACCCTTCATTTTCCAGTCCTTCACCTTGGGACTTGGTGAACAAACTTATTGGCCAAAAACACACATTAATTAATGTTCGATAAAATAAACTGCTTATTTCGCACTTGAAATCTTTCAGTTGGCTCAAAAGACTTCATAAACTTAACGTGAAAGCACGAGCTCATTTCCATTTTACCATCTTCTTCCTCTTTTTTAACTCATGCTCGCTTATCTCCACACGTGGGAAATGTTCCTGAGATCTGGCTATAACATCAATGTCTAAATTCCCAGTTCCACTTAAAGAAAAAAAATGCAAATGGACTCACCCTTTCATTATGTCCTTTCCCTACAACACGGCATTCCAATCGTGGTTACAGAACCCCCACATCCACACTGGCTGCAGGCCAGCCTTGAGTCTTGATATTATGCAGACAAAGCATTTGGGAACAGATGCATTCGCTGCACACACTTTAAATTTAATCTGTCCCAAAAGAAATTAATATCACACCTCATGCAACTTGGAGTAAAATATTGGGGGGAGGGGTCGTTATTGTTTGGGAGAAGATATAGTAAGTAATTTTCACATTTAATAAATGTGATCCTTAAGCTTTCTAAATACTAATGCAACCAAGTTGACACAACATCTGGTACCCATTCCACATAATTTCCAGCATACTGATTCCCCATATCACCCAGGGTACTAATGAGGAGCGTGTGTTCAGCTGTAATAAAAGTGGTAAAGATGCAAAGGGAATCAAGGGGTAACATTATAGCCTGGGACCAAGACATTGCAGTGGGGGGATTTTATTCTAACAATACCATTGGCTAATAACGGTTTCTGTTATTGTCCCACAGGGAATTCTGCAATGCTGTCAGCTGCAAAGAGGGACAAACTCCCACAGATTGTGAACTGGGCATTGCAGGATCTATTCTGCCCCTGAACTGAAAAACCCCTTCTACCCCTTGGGGTGCAAGAAACTTGTAAAAAAACAGCACCTGAGATGCTCTCCCAGCCAATAGCACAGCCTGCCTCTAATTGAGCTTTATGAGAGGGAATGTGACAAACACCAGGATATGATGCAAAAGCAAAGCTCCAAGAAGAAACACCTGGAAGGCCCTGAGCTCAAGAGCGCCTGCAGTGTACACAACATATGCTCATGTTTATACCATCTCAAATTACAACGCAATGGAGCTACAGCCCCTTGGGGATGAAGCTGCAGAATGCACCACCATTAAAATCCAAAAGGGGCCCCTCCACCACAGCCCCCACCTGGGTTTTTCAACAATAAAACTTGGCTGAAGGCTGAAGCTCTTCCCTGGCAGGAAAAAGAAAGGAGAGTCCTAAAACCTCGAATATGGGTTTCTCATGGGGGGGGGGGGGGGAAGCCAGATTTTTCTACATCTCAACTCCTAAGGCATGTTATCATACATAGTTTCTTTCATGTTCCAAGTGAATATCTAAATCCAAACCTTCCTCTTGACAATCCAACCTCTTCCAAGAAGTCACCGTCAACTAGTTGGGCCAAAAGCCAGCATTTATTAGTATGTGATTGTGTTGAAACCATGGTACGACCTTGTTGGAGAATTCCTGTGTTCAAGTGTTTTTTAAATGTTCAAAAGGAAACAGTGGGCAGAGCTTCTTTAAGAATCTCAATTCTCAAAGTGTTGGGAAGTGCCAAGCTTTAAAGGGCATTCGCTCTTCAACTAAGCAAGTTACCACCATAAACCAAGAAGTATCAGAGGGGATTTAGGCAACTCTGTGAGGAACTGATGTTTCATTCTGTGTTTTTTATAACCTAAAGTGAAAAGTAGCAGAGGGGGCGTGTTCCAGAAGTCACTACCAGGAAGAACAAGAAAAGAGACCTTATATTAGAGACACAGGAGTATAGGAGGAGCACTGGACCAGGAGATATGAGAGTTGCATTTTAAATTCAGATCCGCTTGTCCTAGTTGTTTGTGTTTTGTCTTTAAGCTTTCCATAATCTCCCTCTCTCTTATTTTATGACAGGCTCGACTTGTAGATCAAATGAGACATTCTACATACAAATTCTTTACAAATTTCAAATACTGTTAGAGACATAAAGTTCCCTGGGGTGTTGGGGGGAGAAGAAGTAAATGAATGAAAACATCTTCTCCGATTAAAAAAAAAAATGTTTTCTTTATGAGTTTAGAATGATTAATAAAAATATCTCAGATTAGATGTTCTTATACTCCTCCCTAGCCATTACTCCCAAAAAATTATTTCTAAGCGTTCCACTGGGAAGATTTAAAATAAAACTATGTACAGTAAAAATTCCTATTCTCTGAGCACATTCTGGAAGTTCAACTCCCAAAGGTGAGAACAATCCATTTTCTGCCCCCAGGGAATTCCTGCAATCCAAAATGAGGTAATCCGGCCCTGTCTTGACTGATTTTCTTGTTGCTTATTTTTGATCTGTAAAATAGTATACCTGTTCCTGTCCTTCTGATAAGATCTAAAAGAAGCTGAGAATGATGGGGACACTGGCTATTCACTTATGGGGAGAATAGAATTTATGGGATGTTGTTGACTAAACGGCTCAGCGCAAACCAAAAAAAAAAAAAAAAACTGCAGATTGAAAGAAGGGAAGAAAATGGAATCTGTGTTCTCCTACTGTGTGAGTTGGAGGCACACAAAACAGTGAAAGAAAGTATACCTCTTTATTAAGAGGAAAATACTGAATTGATCCGATTCAAAATATTATACACAATTTAGGCACATAACCAATCACAAATTTAATTCCTACACATGGCCGAGTGAGCCTTGTGTAGGTCTGAAAAGCTGTCCCTTGTGAACCCCGAGGGATGGCATCACCAAACTTGTTCATTCTCAGACCTCAACTATATCTAAAATAGTCACTCAATGAATTTTCTCTTTTTTACCTCTAGCAAGCTGTTTATCTGATGACAAAGAAAAAGACAAAGATAGGAGAAACAGAGGCAAGGGCACGTATAGAAACACAGAGGTGTAACACACTGCACAGGGCATTCTCTTGGAGGGGTGAGTCCTCGGTTAAAGCTGGGGTGTGGGATCTGGATAAGTGAAAAGACAAGAAACTGTAAGTGCAGGGATGGTCTAGAAGAGCGGAAGGGGGAGACCACAACTGCTGGGGAGTTGAATCATAGCCTGTAACCATTGGTTCTGATTATAGATAGGAGACGAGAGATTGAAAAAGGAAAATCTACCAACTTTCGGTTCGCCCATGCCAAAACTACTAATGACAGCCATGTGTACTAACTGGGCCATGAACTGAAATACGCTTAAGACTTTTATACATAATCAGGGCATTCAACAATTAGGTTGTTAAAGGAATGAAGGAAATGCTCAACATCAATGCCAAATTTACCAAACAGCCATGAATATATCAAATCCCATTACGATACTACACCCTGTTCCTTCCTCTTCAAGCGAACTAGCTTGCTGGTCAGGTTCTTCCGTCAAGAGGGAAAAAGAGATGGCAGTTTGTAGAGAAATCTGTGAATAACTAGAGTGTTCTTACTCCTTTCACCATAAAGGTAAAAGGCTGAGGAGAATCTACGGAGCTGGTATTTCCAGGGCTCACAGCAGTTATGGGCCACTCGAGCAGCACCACTAGTAGGACTCAGTGTGGACTGGGGAACACTGGGCCAGGAAAGACAGAAGGACTGTGCCCAGCTAAGTTGCCCTGGCCCCGAACCACATCTTTGTACCTGATTAGATCCACAGACTCCATAAACCTGTTATGCCTATTATACTTTGCCATTATAGCCACTATCAGATTTTAGTTACAAACGTATTATTTCATTTATTTAGGCATGTCTTTGCATGTTTCTTTTGCTTATCCTCTACCTCTCCTGGCACTTGGCACAGTGCCTGGCGTGTAGCACGTATTCACAAACACTTGCTGAGTGATAAATGCCTCAAACCACCAAAACCCTAATTCTCTAGGGACCAGGGAGCCAGTCCCCTAGGTTTATATCTCAGCCCTGCCACACTGTAGCTCTGTAACCTGGGGCAGTTATTTAACTGCTCTGTGTCTCTGATTCTTCATCTATATAATGGAGATGATAGTATATGACCCATAAAACTATTCATAGGATTAACTCATTTTAATTATCTTATAACTATTATTATTACCATCTCTGCAACTATGGAATGTGTTCTGAAAAAAAAAAGATATTTTTTAACCTATCTCAACCTCCTTTCACATTAGAAATCAAATATTAGAGCTTAAAAAGGTATCTTGGTTCCATGTAGTTCAATGCCCTCCCTTCACTCAGCAGGTATCAGAGACCTCTATAAACTGTTGCTAAAAAGGCCTTCTCTTCCAATTCTTCCTAATTTTCAGACAAGTTCTGCTATGGCATCCAGTCCTAGAGGGGCAAACTTAATGTACCAAGACAGGTCTGACCAGGGTCCCCAGTTTTTGTGGGCGCTTCTAGAAAATTGCTGATCTAGCTAACATGTCATGCTTATATTCTTTATGATTTATATACTCAACTACTTCTAGAAAGGAGGATGAAGGCTCGTAATAAAAAATAAACAAAAAACCGGCCAGAAAACCCACTTCAGCTACCAATCAATTAGAAAGCAGCTCTGGCAAAAAAATCTACTGAAGAATATAGCTAAAGGAATTTACTTCATTTGAGTACCCTTAGTCTTGAGCTTCCTAGCAGCCAAGGTAAAAGAGAAAATGTGATGTTTACAAGATCTCATAAAAAGGAAACAAATTTGCTCTTTGGATAAGAAAAAAAAAAATTAAGTCTGAATTTAAGAGGCCTATAATAATACAAGGATCAGTGACTTCAAGAGTTATTTTACAAAAAGCATAGGTGCATAACTTTTCTTATATGCCCTCATTAAAAATAGAGAGAATATACTCTACAGTGAATTTCACTCAGGATTCCAAGTAATTCTCTGATATGCACCAAAACTCCTTTTCTAGAATTGGAAGAATTTTTTTTTATAATTACTTTTTAAACAAATTATTTGCCTTAATGTAGGTATGATAGCAAAAAAAAAAGTGGCATTAGTTTGCTGAAGGCATTTGGGGGATTTTGTGATCCTGATTGTTAAAAACAAGCCATCCAATAAATGAAAAGTTTTGGATTTTGCTCAACTGGGTCAATAAGCAACTTTTGAAAGGATAAAATCTAAATAGAGGTATCAGTTTAATAAAAGGCTAGAAAGAGGGGTTTGATTCAACAAATTGTATTTAGCCTAAAGATACATATAAAATAAATTAATGTACTGTTTTTAATAAACTCTCAAAAAATTTAAAACTGGGATAAATGAGATACCTGTTCAGAAAAACATCTACTGAGCATGCTCATGACAAAACTTCCCACACAGTAAAGTACTGTAAAACGCACATCTGTACCTGACAAAGCCACCTTTCAAAACAGATGTGTCATATGATGTTTCAAAGCTCAACTTTTTTTTTAAGTTTGTCACATTCAATCAAAGCAATTTCTGTTTTTCTGAAATTTGTGTGTTATTTTGGAGAAAGCTTTTCTTCGGTGTTTTTCCACTCTAGGTCAGCTAGCTCCTCTCTTTTCCTCCCAAGTGAACCTTCAGAAACTGCTCTGCCAGGGGGAATTCACCTTTTCTCAGATGGATACAAATTTTAATACTTTCAAATGGTCAATGTGAATATAAAATCCAATTTTATTTGCATGCCAATTTCTAGAACAAAAAGGGCTTTATTTGAAGCTTTGTACAGAAAATCTTACCAAAGCTGCACTAATCCATTATTTGAAGTAATAATTAACTCCTCTCAGTATTGTATATCATATCCCCTTCTTCCCACCTTACTTCATCTGGCCCAAATGACCACCTTACAATAAATGCCTCATTTAGTCAGCATTGACTGATAATAAGATATCCCACATAAGCAGATCTTCCAAATAAATAAGGCTATAGTCTTTTCAACAAAGACAGTAACTAGTCTTTTTAAGAGAAATTTACCTAAAACGTACTACATACATAATTACTTCTTGGCCATCTTAAATATTTTGAGCACCCAACATATCACTTACTAAATTTTTTGAGGACCTAGGGCCATCATTATGAATACTAATTATAGATTATTAAGCGTGGCATTTCAGTTTTTATCTCTGTAACAGATGGTCCCACTTTTTCTCTGTTTTACAGTTCTGCCTGTACTTTCTCTACTTCCTTTTTTCTCAACTCTGAACACAGGCCTGTGTCTCTGCCTCAAGCCCACCATGTGCCATCTTTTACCTTCAATTCTAAGTTAACAAGCTCGATGAGGACCTTCCTGCCTATAGAGTAATCGATATAAACTTTTGACAGCTACCTTTCTTGTAATTCACCAAACATGTGGCTAATATTAGCAACACTGTCCATACTAGTCTAATTTGAATGACAAGCCATTAAAGAAAGTGAAGCTTAGACACTGCTTAAGGTGCATAAGGTGGACTATTGGGAATTCAGTGAACACAAAAATTGTGCTAAAAGCTCTACTCTCCTGTTGCCCTAGGGCTTCAAGCATTTTAGAAAGTTCATCTTTCTAAGAAGAGGAGAAAGCAAATATATGACTAGGTCATTATATCTAGATCTATGTATCTAAATCTAGAAAAAAGGTCTCACGGTGTCTCCCCCCTCTTTTTTATTTTTCAGGATGAAGTGATATTTAACCTGCACATCCCAAATTAATTACAGGTGGGCATCATCTGCACCTTCTTCCACTGTAGTTTCTCAATGGAACTTGTCATCACCATCCCATTAGCGCTAGCGGACACCATCGTGGAAACCAGTGGTCCCTGTTTTGGGTCAGTACAAATGATCTGCTGTGTCCAACATAGTGCAGGGCAGGCTGCAGGCTGGACAGTGCCATTTCACAAACAAAGTATTCAATAAGGCCACTCAAAAAGCCCCTCTACCACACAATGATATCATCTACAGCTTTCTAAAATCAAGACATGACATGGGAATCTTCCCTGCCTTCTCGTGTTTATACGTACCAGTCAGACTACATTCTGCAAATCATGATTATGTAAAGAAAGGCACATCATGAGGACTGTTGCAGTTTCACAGAGTCAGGGAGGCTCGGTTTTTAAAGCTCTTTTCTAAAATGAAACAATTTCTTTACCCCAGAGATAACTCATAATTTATCCTAGATTTCAACCTTTTTTACTGTAAAAAGTATAGGAAGTTGCATGGAAACAATGAATGGAAGTGCACTTTTTTATCAAATAAGAACAGGAAACTTTCAGTAGTTTATGGTAAAACTATGTACTTGAGCCAAGGATAAAAAAATAAACTATGCTCGTTGAATTCCTAACTTTTCACCCTATCCCATCCAAAATATACAAGATTATGCAGAACTGACACCCATGAAACAAATCTCAAAACTAAGAAAAAAATTAACATTTATAGGCTTCGAAAATATATTTCCCCCAAATTACTTAATGAACTTCTTCAAACAGGCCTACACCTACTTATTCTATTATTGTATGGCCAAAATGAGTCATAATAAAACTTTGGAATATTAAGGACAATAAGTGAGGAAATTCCAGAAATTATAAAAACTATTTCAGGGAGCCAAAAGAGAACTCTATTTATTTTTCTATCCTAATGCATAGGAATGAATAAACCAGCAAATAAAATAGGCACTCACAAAAATACACACGTATCTGGCGACAGTTCTATAACATAAAGTCCTCCAAATTTACCACCTCCTCCATGCTAGAGAAACGGTTTCCTCCACCCCCAGCACCGCTCCCCAACTCTAAAAACTTCTATACCGTGACCAATTTTAAAATAGGTATTTCTGAACCCACAACATATAGCACATCAACTGACACACAATAGGGGCTCCATGTATGTTACAGAAAGGAAAAGCTCATTCCATTCAGTTTAGTCTTAGTCCAGCCCTATCTAGGCTAGGGCTCCAAATCCTAACAACGTATCACTTCCTTGAGCCTGTTTTCTCATCTTGAAAATGGAGATAGTACTTATTCCAGCTACTGCCCAGGATTGTTAGAAAGATGAATGAAATCATGCATTTGAATATATTGTTTTATTAAATTGGGAAGTTCCAAATAAATATGAAGATATTACCAGTAAATATATGAAAAAACAACAGAAAAGAACCTCGTTCCTCTTCACCACCCAACCCACCCCCTCCAAAAAAGAATCTCACCACTTATAATACAGACCCTAGAAACAGAAAGGGAGGAAGGGTAAACCTGGAATTTTAAGACCTGGGTTCTAGTCTCAGATCTGCCACAAACTTCTTGGCCTGGGCCACCCCACTTGCTTTCCTCGCCAATAAACTGGGCTAATACTACCTATCTTGCCAAAATAAACTAAAGTAATGGATAGCAAAGCATTCTATAACAGAGGTCCTCAACCCCTGGGTCGTGGACCAGTACAGCAGGACGCGAGCAGCAGGCCAGCAAGCGAAGCTTCACCTACGTTTGTAGCCACATCCAGCGCAAGCATCCAGCTCCACCTCAAATCATCAGGCATTAGATTCTCAAAGGAGCACCAGTCCCTGGTGCCAAAAATGCTGGCGACCACTGCTCTATAATCTTAAAAGTGAGATACCTATAGAAGAAATTAATGAATTGGATTTGCCTAACAAAAAGTTTGGACTCTGTGTCATAAAATCAACTGAAAAGGAAAGAAGCTGGCTATGATCAGACCCTTCTTAAGCCCCTTAAGGAAAAAGACAAGCAGGGACAGAATGGAGACGCCTCCACAGTGGGAACTAGCATATTAATTATGCAAAGAAAAGGAGCATTAGAAATTAGAATTTATAGCAAATATCTGTGGATTAGAATCCCTGTGAGTCCACTTAAACTCGTGAATTAAAATACCAGGTCAGATTTTTCCCATTTCTGGTTAAGACAAAGGCAGGCAAACCCTAATTCTGAATGTGGATAGATGCCCAGCATTCCAGAATAAACAGCAGCTCATGCAGAATGCAATAGAAGGAGAGTAAGAGGAGAAAATAGATCAACAAACTACAACAGATTGGTCACTTAGTAATTAAAAAGAAAAAAAGAAAAGAAAATAACCTATCTCAAAGTTCAACTCAAGGCTGAATTCCTATTAGAAAACTACTGGAGGCCAAAACCTACATCTGCATAATATTTTAAATCTGAGGCTGGTCTTTGAGAAAACATTTGACAAAGATTATCAAAACATCAATTTTTCTTTCTTTCTACTCATTTTCCTCAATTATTTTTCATGCCTAACCCTTGAGCTTCACTTACCACTCCTGTTTTCTCAACTGCAATTAGCAAATACATATAAATTTGGACTAAATGGACTCTGCATAACATATTCTTTTATATCTATTTTTTTATCACTCAGTATTTCACTTTTGTAATGGAGTGAACAGCAAACAAACACACCATTAACAGCCAACAACATGGACTGTGGCACAGCGGTGGTGCTGAAATCACTTCTGACAGTGATTACGTAGTGCAGATTCTTCCTGGACTCCTAAAGGTTCACTTAAATTGAGCACACCACCTGTTTCAGTTGTGGGGTCTCTTCATCTTTCGGGAACTGTATTTTGAAAATCACTAGAGATTGTGGTTCCCATCTACTGGCCTCAACTGAAACTTATAGACTCATGTGATAAGTGTTAACATTCAAGTGTAACTTTAACCTAGTGGGAACACATCAAAAGCAAAATGAAGCATTAAGGAATTTAATGACATGCATTCTCTTATATCCCTTTACACAATCAGGATATCAAATACTTATGTTACTTTTTTCCCCTTAAAGTAATACAGGATTTGAACTATATAAGGAGACGACTATTTTCGATTACTTCCATATAAAGGATATTCTTATTAAAGAAAACATCCTCATGTCACCACACATGAATTCACCTAATCCCTAAGTAGCTTATCATTTATCATTTCAGCAACTACACAGTTGACAGAACCAAACTGTGGCCCTAAGGAGTGAGAATGACTGGCCTCACCAAGAACTCAAGAACCCAGTACACAATGAGAGCTCTAGCTATATATTTGCTTTAAAATAAGAACCATAATTTTTAACTCTACCTTAGGCCTTGGATTCTACCTCTGGGCTGACTGGCAGGGGGCGGGGAGGGGAAGAGGGGGGACTACCACAAGGCCTAACTCCAGTTATGCAAATCCGTAGCCATCTGACAATATTTTTACAAAGCATCATAAAAAAAATGTTTTTCAAAAGGCATAAGAATTGCACTTTCCAAAGTCATTTGACAAACTTTGGAATGGGATTGCAGGTATTATTTAGCATGGTGTAATAAACGAGATGTAATTCCCTCTTCATGACAAGGTCACTTGCAAAAGAACACTCTGACCTTGGCAAGGTTCTCAAAGGTTTAGACAAATAGGAACTGTAGGAAGTGGTTTTTTGTTTGTTTGTTTTCAAATATTGCCTGTTTTAAATCACCCGCTTGATTTTTAAGCCGGAAAGTACACAAATATCTAAATTACTATAGTCACCTTACTCCTGCTGCTTTTAACTACCCATAAAGCAACCCCTGTGGACACCAATCTTAAACTGCCTGGCCTTGCCAGGACAAATGTTGACCCATGTATTCCAGCAAGGCCATGAATATTCTGAAGGTCAAACAAAATACGGGTTGTTTCCCATCAGAAAGGAAGTCTGTGCTTTCTGGAAGGTGGCCCCAGCTCAGCCTTGACTTGGTACTCTATGAAGCAAGTAAATCAAGAACTGGAAACAGCCTTCAGTTTTAATCAGTACTTTCTGAAGGATGCAACTGATAACAAGGAAAAAATGTGAAAGTACTTTATGTTCACATCTCCTCTGTCTTGGCTTTCCTCCTTACAGATGCATATACAGATATTTGAACTAATACTTCATTAACTAAGCTTTCAACTAAACTACAGTTATATAAATTTGGATTCCTACACCATTCATGAAAAAGTCATGACATCACTTAGGTTTTTTCTTTTCCCATTTACCAAACAAGTTTCCACAAATCCTGCTTATAGTTAAAAGTATTAATAAAAGATGGGAAAATATGAAAGGTAGGGTGGAGCTGGGAGAGAAAGCTTCCTGATGTCTACTTTTCATAAAGGGCTTAAAACATAATTGTTTTCAACCACTAAGGCATAAGACCAATGCAATTTGCATGCCTACACTACAAACATAATACTCTCTTTCTATGTCACATTGAAACAAAAAGGAAATCTCAACTGTCTTTTTTTTTTTTTTTTGCAGATGAGGAAACTGAGGCCCAGAGAAATTAAGGGACAGTTTTGCTTGGTGATCAGCATCTACCACAACAGAGCCCCACTTTCTTCTGGAGCCTCATTGTCTAGAAAGGCCTCATGCTTCCCCAGCTCCGGCACCTAATCTTCACTCCCTGTCTGCAACGTGCTGAAAGCCCACCCAGACTTTAAAGCCCACCTCGATGGTCTTCACTGCCTCTACAGCTACACAAAAACTTGCCCTTTCCTCTGAATTCCTGCAGCAGGCAGGTTCTTCTCTTACGGGCACACATCATGGCACCAAGCTACAAAAATGAGTGTTATCTTCTTGACCTCCCCAGCACCTAAGCATTATTAAGGTCAGAGAAAAGTGTTTTCTTATAAATCTTCCACAGCACCTAGATAGGGACTCATACATAAATATTTGTTAAAGAGAATTTAAGCATTCAAAAATATTTGTTAAATGGAATTATTTGATTGACATTTCCAAGGTTCCACAGCAAGTGGGCAGCAGAAGCAAAAATAAAATCTGTGCTTCACGATGACCATGTACAACTTGTACCGCAGAGCCACAAAAATCCATGACCGTATTTGCATTTGTGTGTGTGGCAAGGTGTGCACTGTGTTGTGTGTACACATACGCGGGGCCTCACAACCAAGCAAAGAACGTGAGATTTTTCACCATGAACGCAATTTTGATGTTTTTGTAAGAGTCCCCACAGCCCTAGCTGCTATTTTATATTTTCAATCTTCACTGTGAAAACTTTTTAACTGGATCATTTTCTCCTTTTTCCCTTGGACTTTTTTTTTTTTCTTTTTTTTTTAAGGAAAAGTTTAGGACAGCAGGAAAACTGCTGAGCTGAGACACAAAGAAAAGCTGACTCGGCACATGCCTCATTGTTTTCTATTTTCATTCCAGCACAGTTGTGGCTGAGAACCAGCATTTAAGATTCCCGGTAGACCTGTGTCCCTGGTGTTTCAAAACATTACACTTTATATACCACTCAGAGAGGTGTGAGTCAATCGAGTATGTTCCCTCATATATATCATGTATCTTTAGGGAAGTAACCAAAATATGTGTTTGGGGAAAGGAGGAGAAAAAAGGGACCAAGGGAGTATTCAGAGATGTAATTACACATACACAAGTGGGACCTTTTATGTGTGTGTTTTGGAGGTGGGAGGTTTAATGTAAACATTAACTACATTTGTGCTTCTGACTTTTATATACATACGGCATCACCGCACACTTGAGTCCACATCTGTTAAAAATGCTGACACATTAATTGTAAGCATGCCATTTACTCTTATTATCGGTTTGTGATCTGTTGTTTTCAGCGTTTCTTAGCTTTCTTTCTCAAATACATTTGATGACTTATTTTTACATTTTTTTTTTAATATTATTTTAGTGCCAACAAGATCCTCCTATGATCCATGGACATAGGTCAGTTTGCCAGGGAGCAGAAGTGATTCCTCTTTCCAAACTACTAAAATTCTGCCTCTGGGGAAAAGGCTCACACCTACTTCAAGGGACCTACAAACAACAGGTCCAGGAAGAGCTCAAACAACCCTTAAGTCTCGGCCATCATCTAACTCCACTGTCCCTGTAAAAGGAACCATTTCTTAAGGAGCCATTCCACAGACTAAAAATAACCCTTTGATACATATAGAAATTAAAACTCAAAGGAAGTGGAGATAATTCATCCACTGAGGGGCCATTCTCCTGTTGGGAGCGGACCTCAGGAATAGGGTGCATCTAAACATAGAGCCTTTCCTGGCAGTGATTTATTTTTCTTAGCGTCATACATATAAATCCACAGGTTACAACAGGAGGACATTGTTGTCAGGGCACCAAGGACTCTCAGTGTTGCCACTATCACAGCCCCTGAAGTCATGAATCACACCTCAAAGCCTGATGACAGGGGTAGAGGCTTCACCAACCCTCCCAATTTGAAGATGACCACTCTTCCTTTCTCCACTCATGCTACGATTCCATTATTTCAAATACATTTACCTTCTATAAGCTTTCTCCTTGAAGTGTTTAAGAAGAGAATGGACCACCTTCAGAACAACAGGGAAAGAGACACTGACTTGGTAATCAAAAGACAAGGGTTCAAATTTTAAATTGGCTTCTTAGAAGCCATGTCGCTTTATGCAAGTCAGAATTTTTCTGAGTCTTGGTTTCAGAGAAATGGTGAATAGGAGTATATTTTAACAGTCATAAAACTGTCAAAAGATATAAATAAGATAATACGTAAGAAAGCACCTAGCATATATTAAGTACTTACTAACCTTTTACCTCTAGAGCAATCATAATGCTCAATTAATACTTTTCAGAGGATGTGACTGTTCAATAATACAGACCCATAGGAACATTTTGAACCTTTTGCAGTCTTCTCAGCTAGGTTTGGGTAGCAACTGAAGCATCCAACATCTCTGTAAAGGTAAGAACGCTGTAACTATAATTACACCATATTGTAATTGGTACAATTGTAAATACACCAACTGTATTACATCATAACTTTACAACATAACTGTAGAGGTATTACAGTGTTACACACATAGGTGTTAACTGCCATAGTATTTACAATAGGGAAATACAAGAAATAACCTAAACATTCATGAGGGTACATCTGTACCATGAAATATATATGCTGCAGTTAAAATAGTCCTATTTGAACTAACAGAAAAATCTTAATGACATGTTGTAAACCTTTTTTTCAAAATGCAGAATATGAAAGAATAATACAATTTATTAACTCCTCTAAAACTATGTGTATCTGTTCATACATATGCATATAAGTGCATAGAAAAAGGAATGACTACATAATTCTAACTGTAAATAGTACTTACCTAAGGTGGACCAGAAAGATGGATGGGAACTGTGACTTCACTCCCTGTTTTCTACAATATTCAACTCTTCACCATGCAAATGTTTTTTAAGTATTACTTGTATAATGAAAACAGTTTTATTCGTATAATTAAAAACTAAAAATATCTGCCCTACTTTATCATACAAATAATTCTGATAAAGCCAATGCTGGTTGATTAGTTTTCTGCTTTGGATGTCTTATTTTGGAACAGCACCTGGTTGAAAAATAACCACCCCAGTATGACAACAGCTTCTCCTCTCCTTGCGAGCTCTGGCCCAACTTCCTCTGCAAACCCGAGGTCCTGCCTGATGTGGCATGGAAGATACCTGGATTTGACTCCTGGCTTGGCCATGTACCATCTGAGATTTTGCTTCAGTTTTCTCATTTGTAAAACAGGGATTATATACACTTCCCAGGGCTATCATGGGGATTGTATGCCACATACTACATGCTCAATCAATGGCAGCTTTTATTATTACCATTATTTACCAGGCAACTCTCTGAGTCTCAAGATCAATTCTCATCTGTCAAATGATGGCCTATCGTTTGATTATTTGAAAGCTTCCATCTCTAACAATCTATGCACATGTGCTATAGGAGAAAAGTGAACAAATATATGCTGAATAGTACAGCCAGGTGGTTGGGACTAGAGAGATCAGACAACCTCCTAGACAAGGACTTAGCAATGGGGTGACTTGTGTGACTGACTGTTAGCACATCATGGAGTAAGAGGAAAGAAGTGTTAGAAAAGCCTTTTTTCCTCCAGTCTAGAAAACTAGAATTTGGAGAAATAATAGATTGACGGACAGACAAACATAATATTCATATTCCTCCACTGCCAAATAGAAAATAACTTCAGTATCCCCTGGTGCCTGCTGTAGGCTGGGAATAACAAAGCATCACAAAACAGGTGAATTTTAGTGTGTGCCCTTCCCAAACAGAGCCTTCATTTTCCAGCCTCCTCAATCTTTTGGGACAGATGTTTGGTTCAAATCCCTTTAGAACTGATGTACAATAGTATGTCTACAGCCTAAATCTATCTTTGGGGGCTCAGCTGAAATCTCACCTCACTATTAACCTTCCCAAATCCTCTCCACCCTCCATTAAACCCATCTCTCTCTGAATTCCCACAGACTTTGTTCTTCAACTCTGTCAATTTATACTTTATATTACACTTATTTGCATGCCTGCTTTTTACCTCCCTTACAGGACCATAAATTCTCTTATCAGCCAAATAATATCCAATTCAGTCACCCATTCACAAACATTTATTAAGCACCTACCTAGAAAATAAGGACCACCCAATAACCTTGGGATACAGAAAAAAACGATGCATTCTCCATCTTCAAGGAGCTTGTGGTCTAATTGGAAAGATAGGCAAGTGAACAATTGTAATAACCAAGGTGCTATGGAAGCATGGAACCTCTCTAATCCACCTCACAGAAGGAAAAGATGAAAGGGTCAAAAAAGCCTTCCCAGGTAGGCAGTGTCTGAGGTAGTTCTAAAGGATTAGTTGAAATTACCCAAGCAAAAGTGAAAGGAAAGGACAAATCTGTATTAAATTCAATACAGGTACATTTAATATAGGAAAACAGGATGCCAGTTTCTTATAAAGTTAAACATATATTTACAGCTGAATATTGGACTCCTACGTATTCACCTCCCCCTCAAAAAAAATGAGAACATATGTCACAAATGTTCATTACCATTCTTTCACAATATTCAAAGGAAACAACCCAAATGTCCATCAACAGGGCTGAAAAAACAAATTGGGGCATATCCATACAATGGACATACTCAGAGTCAAAAGGGAATAAATTACTGACACAGGCAAAACGACCTGGTTGTTGACTCTCAAAAACATCCTGCTGAACAAAAGGAGCCAGACACAAAAGAGTACATGAAATTCCGGAATAGGCAAAACTAATCTAATAGTGACAGAAAGCAGATTACTAAGTACCTGGGAACCAGGAACACTGACTACAAAGGGGCACAAAAGAATTTGGAGGGAGGTGATAGAAAAATGTGTGCATCTTCTTTATTTTGATTACAATAGTGATTATATATATATATATAATATATTATATATATATATGTATGTGTATATATATATACACACACACATATATATGTCGATCAAAATTCATCAGACTACCTTTAAAATGTGTGCAGTTCAATCTATGTAAACTGTATTTCAATAAAACTGATTTTGAAAGAAAAAAAAAACATATAGTACTACCTTTAAGAACACAGTCTGGTACCAGACTGCCAGCTCTAGGATTTACTGGTTGCGTAAGAGTTAACCAGTAATATAATTAGTATTAACATGCATATTTTAAGCAGAGGAAAGAGCACAAGCAGGGACCTAGAGGTAAGAAACAACATGATAGTGTGGAGACTACAAAATAATTTAATGTTTTTGAAACATAAATTAAGAGGAAAGCTTCTGATACATCCAATTAAACATTTTTTTTAACTGATGCACTCCCAATGAGAAACCACATGATATCTACTAGGAAGGCTCTAATAATAAAAAAAAAAAAAAAAAAAAAAAAAAAAACAGACAACAAGAGTTGGCAAGAAGGTAGAGAACCTAGAACCATCATAACTGCAGAGGTTATGCTTTGAGTGTATAATGGTACAACCACCTTGGAAAATAGTTTGGCAGTTCCTCAAAAGGTTAGACATAGAATTACCATATAATCCAGCTATTCTACTCTTAGATATATATTCCCAAGAGAAAAAAAAAACCATGCCCACACAAAAACTTGTGCACAAATGTTCACAGCAGCATTATTCACATTATTTATAATAGCCCAAAACTGGTAACACAAATGTCCATCAATTGATAATGGATTAATAAAATGTAGTATATACATACTACGGGATATTATTTAGTCATAAAAATAAACGAAGTAGTGATACATACTACAACATGGATAAACACTGAAAATATTATGCTAGGTAAGAGAAGCCAGGCACAAAAGGTCACATATTGTGTGATTTATATGAGATGTCCAGGATAGGCAAATTCACAGGAACAGAAAGTAGACTGGTAGTTGGTAGGGTCTGGGGGGAAGGAAGAATGAGCACTTACTGCTAACGAATATGGAGTTTCTTTTTGGGTTGATGAAAATGTTCTAAAATTGATTGCAGCGGTGGTTACACAAATCTGTGAACATACTAAAAACCATTAAACTGTACACTTTAAATGAGTGAATTATATGGTATGTGACTTATATCTCAATAAAGCTGTTATAAAATATTTAAGGAACAATTGGATGTCAATGGTCCACTTATTTCAAGTAATGTTTGACCAAAGTTAAACACAAAGGAATTTGTTTCATTCACTTTGTTCAAACCCATATTAAGTCCCTACAATGTGCTAGGTATGGTGGCCACAAATATTAAGTAAGACAGAGCTAGCCTTAAAAAGCTGTACTCTAGGAGTGAGGAGAGCGGTGGGTACACAGTGCAGCACCACATTTGCAGACAATTCTTATACAGTAAGGTCTGCTCACATTTACATTGGCAAGAGGCCCCTCTGGTGAGCAATGTGCTTGATTTTCAGCGGATCTGTCTAAACCAATCATAGCAACTCCTGTACTCTTTGCCAGTGACTGCTTCAAAGATGGGCGGGGCTAAGTCAACTTAGCCAATGAATGCAAAGAGAGGCGTGCTGTTAGTTTGGGAAAAAGGGATCTCTCACTCTTAAGAAAGCTGAAGGCAGTTATCTACCTTCCTGGAACTATGAACATGCCCACAGCCCTAAGACATAATGAAGGTCATTCCTAAAACCACTAGCAGACCCATCTTCAGTCAAGATGACCATATGGCCAATGAAGTAGGGAGACAAAACAACCTAGGAACTGAATGAAATTAGTTCAAGTTTCCATTTTCTCCATTCTACCATTAAGTTTAAAAAACTCGCGATGATGTCAACTGATACTTTCTCTTCCTTCACTGGTCAGGAAGCATCCACAGAGCAGAGACTAAAGGCTAAATCTCTGTTTCATTTCCTCCCTCAGAGACTAGCACATCGTCAACCATTGCACGGTCACATGTTCTGAAAGAATAGAAAACAATGAACAGAGTTGTTGGTCTGTTTCTTGTTATACTCAACCCTAAATATTTTTAAAAGCAGAATTTAACAGGAAAAAAAAAGTTACCTAAATAAAAGTCTTCCCCTTAAAACAGATATAGTTCCCTTTATTGATTCAAGCAAGGACCACTGAGGGAAGGTTTCTGCCCCTTCCCCTCCACCACTTCCTGTGGTGCCAATGTGGAAAAGGTACTACATGCTTCTAGGAAGGTAAGCTGCTTGAGGCAAGAAACCTACAGGTGTAACGTAAAGTCCTGGGCAAATGGCTGGCATTTGATGTTAAGCACCGTAGCAACAATCATAACAACAGAACCGGTAGGGCGTGTATGGACTGGCGATTACAACATGGAATGGTACTGGTTTCTATTCTCAGCATGTGTCAGTGACTTACTGACAAGATAATTAAACATAAAAAGGGTCCATTATCAGTGGTAACTGAGACAAAGTCCCTGGGCTAGAAGGAATAAAAAATACTCCAGCAATTATCCCCAAACCTCCTCCTTGTCAATAGTTTCAATTTCCTTATCCAAACCTTTTCTAAAACTGCTATTACCAAAGTAAACTAATTTAAGTTGACTTCTACTTCCTTCCCCTGGCTGAAGACACCAAAGGATAAGCAGGCAGAGACACAAAAGATCCCAATTATCCTCCCCTTCTTAAGGCTTCTTTGTATGCCTACTGCATAAGATCATTCATTAACTAAGAGTAATGAATGTAGGCACACTATAGGCAGATAAATGTTTACTAAATAACAACAGAAAACCAGGAGAGAATGTCTGAGTGTTAGACAGAGAGGAACAAAGCCTTTACCCTTCCAGTTGCACTTTTTGGCCAACCTGTTAATAATAATAATAGTACATGTCATCAAAAAACTGAAAAGAATTGGTTTTTTAGCTAAGGCCGCTGTTATTCACTGCTTACTGAATGAATAAATCTATTCAGTTTCTCTGACCCCTGTCCAGAATGCAAGTGAGTTATGGCCAGTGCAGGCGCTGACTCTCAGCTAACTTGTTATTAACCTCACTGGCTAACTGTGAATAGATATTAGAGAAACCAGTTCATTGCCAGACTGTCCAGAACATGGCTTCATCTAGTCCAAGGTACTGGCTTTTCAGTCCACCCTGAGGTCTGCTTTTCAAAGCCTGACAGCACCAGCACAAGGCAAATTCTAACTATCCCTTCCCTTAAAAGAACATGACAGTTACAGATTAAACCTGGAAAAGTTGACTTCTTCTCCTGATGACAACTACTCAGAGAAGCACGGGATCCACCTATACCAATATTCATACCCATGACGAACTCTCAAATATAATCAATGAACCCAATCAGTATTTCAGCTTCACTACCAACCAGCTAGAGGAAGAAGAATATGTCAAATGGCAAACTCACATTTCACACCGGTATCTCAGCCAAGACAGGATGGAAACATCAAATCCATAGCCCAATGTACAAACATCCAGCACTGAGATGAATGGAAACCAACAGGATACTTGTGGCTATACTTTCACTTAAACCCTCAAGTAAAGGCAAACTACTGCTGGTTTGGTTTGGTTTATCAACAGGACAGTTCATACGGAATTATTATGGGCAAACCGTAGCAATCCCTCAGTAATTTCATGGGCCTAAGTATGGAAGGAAAAGCAAGTGAACTTAGCTTCACTCCCTTCTCACAGAGAAGGGTCCCTCTGGATGGGTCACCTTCAGAAGAGGCGGCAGTTGTTCAAACTCCAGGACATACTGCTGAAGTGAGGGAGCATAGGGCTATTGGGGCAGAGGCAGATCTGAATTCTCCCAGGAAGGAACTCTGGTGTAAGCCCCTGTTCTTCTCACTGCGGTCACACACAACCAGTAGCACCCCCATCCCAGGTCTTTCTTCCCCTTTATCCCCCAATTCCTTGATATCTGATCAGATCAAGAAAAGCAGGTGGGAGGCCTCAAGGCCTCCTCAATGCAATGAATGAGTGTTTTAAACTTCAAAGCTAAAGCTGACTTACATGGATATGAAGGAGCCCCTCTTTCTTAGAATACATCATGTTCCTGAGCATCTCCGTTCTGTTTGCAAATCTGCTCTCAACCTCTCCATCCGGGATACCCAAGCCACAGCCCCAAGCACACTCACAGTGACAAGGCGTGGCGTGGGGAAGGGAGCTCTGGAACAGCATCAGAAGCCACATGCACTGGCTCTGGCCCTGCTAAACCAGCTGAGTAACCTTTAGCCTTGGCTTATGCATCTTTAAAATAGAGGAGTGTGGTTTGATGATTTCTATGAGCCCTTCTAGCTCCAAAATTCTAAAAGCATTCAATGTAGACTACGGTGTTATCTATGTGCGTACCCAGTGAAGTACCTAAGTGAGGGTAAAGGACACGTGTGCTGGAAGAGTCCATCCACAGAATCATAAAACCTAAGAATGCTAGAAGCACCCAGAACATAGTCCCCTCAAAGTTCTCGGTTTCAAAGTGTGCTCAAACGTGTCCCGGCTCACTGTTTCCCATGGGGAGTTATAATGACCAAGGGTGCTTTGGACACAAAGGACCATCACTATGAAAGCGAGGACTCTAAAAAGGACAAGCTCCAAACTCAGTTTCCAGACACGAGTCCATTCTTAAGGCGCAGATGCAAAAAATAGCTTTGCACTTTACATACAAGCAGAACCTTAAATAAGATTTTCAAAATGTCAGATCCTTGGTACTGAACACAGCTTCTTTCTAAACCCACAGCTCGAGTCCAGGCCTGCGCTCAAAACACCACCCATACAAGTACCAGGATCTCTGGCTCCCTCTTTCTCTGACATAATGAAGATAACCTCACCCAGGCATAGCTCTGCTTGGTAAAGGAGGATACTCGGGCAATTAGGCCACAGAGACGTGTCCCCTAAGGGCAGAACACTCCCCTGGCTACTTTTGTTTGGTGTGTCTTTGTTTTGGTTTAGCCTTGGCAATCTGGCAGGCAGCATATTTCCAGGGGGAGCTCTGTCCATGGTGTGAATGCTTCGGGCTTGAGGGCCTCGTTCATGTCCATAAACAGAGCCCAGTTGCCACAGTGACTGGTGCGAGGAGCAGCTGTTCAACAGCAGAGGTCACCCAGAGCTTTCTTTGGGTTCTACGGTCTGGGGCTATGGGGTCCTATGCACAGGGGTCAACGGGAGCTGCAGTTGTGATGGCCAGTACTTCATACAGGAGCCCAGGCCCTGAAGAGGCACTGCCAAGCAAGCTGCTAAATATAAATGTGACTGCAGGGAGCTCCCAGACCCACCTGACAGATGTCAGCCTGGGGGTACAGGAAGAGTAAAGGGCACAAAGAGTGACAACTTCCTTCCTGCAGCTTCTATAGTCCCTAGAGTGTGAGAGGGGGCAGGATCGAAGTTCAGCGCAAAGGGAAGGATCTGGAAAAGTAAATGTGGAGTTGGACCTGTGACCCTTCTGAATCATATGTGCCAATCAGATGCTTTCTACCTTCCTCACAGAGGTGGGACACTGTTCTCTCTATCCCCACAGCAGGAAACGCATCATACTTCCCACCTGGCACACACAGGTAAAAAAAACAAAAACAAAAACTTCTGGGCTGGAGTCCCAGAGGTCTTTCTAAGTTATAAACCATCAGTTGTCTTTCCACCTTCCCAAGGCAACCCTGTCCAAGGGCCCCCAAATCTGCTTGACCAGTAATACGAGTGGAGCAGGTGTAAGGCATAACTTGTGTCTGAAAACAACATGTATGTCCCTGCCCACGTCCTTGGTAGGATCATTTGCTAAGGTCAGTAATAGTTATCTTTTACTATGCGAAAGGAGCTTTTGTACTCAAGGTAGCTGCTTTTGGATAAAAAAAGAAAGCGAGAGAGAAAAAAACAAAACAGCTATAAAACCAGACGACTCTGTAAGGCAGGTCCCTTTGGACTTTACAAAACCAAGTCACCTTGGTGGGGGCGCAAAGACACTACAGTATAGAACTGAACATAAAACTCACTGAGTATCTTTCAGAGCCATTTCCATGTCAGAAACATGGAAGTAATAAACATTCTTTGGTCCCAGTGCCAGTTCCAGAGACAAGTGACCATTTCTAACTTAAGCAAAATGAAAGTGTATCTTTCCCATAAATATGCATCTGTCTTTCTCAACCACAAGCCAAGTAGACCCCTACAAGGAAGAGAAAATGGGATGAAGTTTCCCTAATTCATCAGTGTAACTCAAAGGTAAGCCTGACAATTTGGATCAAACATGCTTTGCAAACAGGACCCAAATGTTTTATACATAGGATGTTTTTGTGTTAGTCTCACCACTGTAGTTTTTACAGGCCAGAAGAAACCTAAACAGTCAAGAAATTTGTCCTTAGGCAAATAATTGCATAATTTGGACTTCAAAGACTCCATAGTAACCTCCGTGTACACAAAGTAATGTGTTTCCTTTGCCTGCTGAACATCAAAATAACTTCACAATTAATAACCTCTATTTAAAAACAAAACAAAAAAAACAAAAACCCAAAGCCTGTTAAATATAATGGCCAATATATTTTAAGGGAAAAAAAGGCATGTTCAAAATCTGCTTCATTCTCTGCAGAGACAAAATGATAATTAAGACAACATCCATAGAATCTGATTAATGTAGACAATTAAAAAACAAACTTTTCCCCCTCAGAATTGTAATTTGTATTTTTTTTTTCAACTTGCCTATGAACACTGTGACTATAAGAAGAGGAGAGTCGTTTTTTACCCCCTTACTTAGAAATTCAACAAAGTTCAAATTCCAAGTAAAGGTATAGCTTAGAAAATTCAAAGTTATTTTATTTTCTAACTAGTCCATACTGAAATGGCTTTGCCTCAGAGTGTGTCTAGTTTGTGATAAACGAAGCACCCTAGAAAGTAATCCACACCTCACACAGGGAAATGTAAATGAAGTATGGCAAGTGGCCTAGAATGGGAAAGAACTTCGCAAATTCTGAGGTCATCATGGAGACAAATAATATTCCTCTGAATTTGTATAGGGATTTTAAATTTGCAAAGTTCTTTTAGCCTATTTTCCAGTGTATTACCCTCAAAATAACCACACTTGACAATAATAACATTCTCTACAGATATTTACTATGTGCCGGGCTCTATTCTAAGCACTTGCCTTATATTTACTTATTTTTACCTCAAAACAACCTTGAGATATACTACGATTGTCCCCATTTTACAGATGAAAAAACTGAGGTAGAATGATGGTAAGTAACTCGCTCAAAGTCTGGGAAGTAGTTACTGACTTACTGACTTCGTCAAACGACTAAGTGGAAGCCTGCAGATGGCACCTGGACCAGAGGGCCTTCTGGTTCCCAAATCAAAGAGTGTTTCTTCCTAGAGAAAATGCTGGATCAAGATATCCCAAGGAATATGCCAGTGAGTTCTGACCTAAATATTTGTCCTCATTCTATGGAAAACTCAACTACTGGAACATGGATGGGAGATTCAAACGTCAAAGAAAAGAGGAGTCTCGAATTTCCTTAATTAACTGTTCTACATTCTCAGCTGTCATTTTAATTTTCCATCTATTTTCTACCACCTTAGATAGTCTGTGCAAATTGTGTAAGAAAATGTTTAAAAGACTTCAGAAAAATGAGTTATTTGGACATTCTATGTTGGAATTCTCATACGATTTTCTCCTACATTGTAATAATTTGATGGCCTTTTACTATTCGTGTTTCTGGCAAACTTTTCATTAGCACTCACATATAACATCACCCAGGTTATAGTTTGAAGCTGCTATCCAGCTAGGCTGATTTAAAACCCCAATTCTGAAAAAAATAAAAACGAAAAAAATCAAACCCCAGTTCTGATAGCATGGTATACACCATGCTTTTGACAAAATTAGAAACCTCTCCTTCCTTTCTAGAAAATCTTTACATAACTAAACAGAAAAGTTTTTTTTTTTCAGAATGTTTGAAAGTTGTAAATAATATATAATATTTCTGAGATCTCACTTCTTTTCTCTGACAGGTTCTCCTTCAGCTCAGGCCCAAAGAATGGGCCACGACCTACAGATAAGTGACAATTATTTCCCTGCACTAAACTGAAAACATAGTTACTTTTGTGTGGTCAGTCTCTAATTCCATCAATTAAATATTGATCACCTACTATATCCCAAGTTCCTGTAGCTGCTAGAGACACAGCAATGAACAAGGTAAGCAGTTTCTCCTCTGCTTTCACAGAGCTTCCATTCTATGTAGAAGGAAAAAGAGAGAGTAAAAAATATGGGAGGTCATATTTTTAAAACACAAAGAAGCTCCACCCCCAGGAAAGGACATGCACAACAATGCGTGGGGGTGTTTTGCAAGGGCAGGTCCCAGGGACCCAGGCACTGCCTTTCCCCTCTCTGGCTCACAGCCCCACTGCAGGGTCAGTGGGACAAATTTCTATGCAGCATGAATTCCCAACTAGCTCAGGGCAACTCCATCTCCAAATATGAGCTTTACTTCTTTTACCAACAGAGAGCAAAGTCCTTTGAGCTCCTCAACTTTGACATACACCATCTGGTCACTTTTAGACCCTTAATTGTCCAGAATCTATTTCCTTCACTGACACCATTCAGAAGGGTGATGTGTGAGCCAAATACTATGCAGCTCTACAAGGCAGAACTAGGTGCTGGGAGTGGAGGTTACAGCCAGGTGGACTGCACAACACAAGGAAGAATTTTCTAAAAGTCAGAGCTATTTGAAATTCAAGCAAGGCTGGGGGCTCAGTCAACAGGATATTAGAAAGGTGATTTATGTATCAGGCCAAGTTGGACCAGATCATCTCCAAGAATACTTAAAATACCAACATACCACAAATCTAGAACTCCAGCAGTGTGCCTTATGAATGCAAAATCTTCTCAGATGTAACTTATCTTAAAACATCACTTGAGGATAATGTTGCTAATGAGATAAAAATCCAAATGTTGAAAAGAAATAAGTATTCTAAAATATACCACGTTAACTAGGCAATAATTTTAATAGCACACAAATACTAACAGCTGCAGCTCAGCAGTATTTAGTAAGTGCCAGGCAGAGTCTGAGCACTTAAAGCATGGTATCTCATTTAATCTTCAAGACAACCTAGTGAGATGGGTACGATTATTCACTCCGCTTTATAGATGAAGACACTGAAGCAAACAGGTTGCACAGCTACCGAGTGGCAGACCTGGGATTTGCACTCAGGCAGCTGGCTCTCGAGTCCGTGCTCTGAAGTACCAGCCTCTGTGAGATTGTCTTGTTGGGAGTTGGGGAGCATTTTTCTCTTAGATTGGGTTACATAAATATCCTAAAATAGCTAACTACTACTTAAACCTTAACCTCTGAAATTTGATGAGTGAAACTTTTTTTTGTATTCTTTTATTTTTTAGGCAAGGCAAACCTTGGTTGACCTCACAGATTGCAAGGACCTTGTCAGTATACAATCCCTTATTTTTTTATTGTTTACGCCTCCTGCACCTGGTCTTCCTAGGTGGTCTCCCATCCAAGTACTAACCAGGCCTGGCCCTGCTTAGCTTCCGAGATCAGCCAGGATAGGGCTTGTTCAGGGTGGCATGGCCGTAGATGAAACTTTTTTGGTATATGATCACAAATTTTTTTCTAGTTACGATACATACTAAATTTACTTTACTGTAATTTATAAAACTGTGTAAGTGTTCAGAAAGTTAGTTCAGGTTCCAAATCTTATTTCCAAATAGTAGCTTAAACCCTGGAAGAATCTGGCTCAAAATCAATTACAAAATTTTCCTATGACAGTATAACAAACACACACTGCATTAGATATTTATATTTCTGCTAAATATCAGAGATGCCCAAATTGGTGATTATGACAGAGCTGGCTTTCAACTGTGGCAGTTTCCATTACAAAATCTTCTTTACAGGAATGCAGAACCCTGTTTAAAAACTGATTTAGACTGATACTTAATATGACAATATACTATTGGCTTCACCTTCCCTTTTGTTTCCTCATTTTTCCCCTCATTAAAGCCATCAAGTCTCCTTCCATTTAAACTAAAAATCATGGACAATAGATAGACTAATGGTTACCAGAGGGTTGGGGGAGCAGGGAGGGAGGAGGCTGATGGGATAAAAGGGGTCAAATATGTGGTGACAGAAAGAAATCTAACTATGGGCGGTAAATGTACAATGCAATGTGTGTGTGTGTGTGTGTGTGTGTGTGTGTGTGTATTTACATATATATGCCTTACTGTTGAATTGTACACCTGAAACTTACTGGATTTCATTAACCAATGTCACCACAATAAAAATAAATAAATTTTAAAAAACTAAAAAAGAAAAAGCTTAGTTCTTAATACAATCCAGCTGGAATTTTTTTAAAGTCTATGTTTGTAAATATTAATGATGTCTAAAGAGTCTTAAATTTTTTAATAACCAAGTATTAAAATAACTAATTAGCTTCATGGAGATTATAAGTATATAATGGATATTATAACTTAAGCCTGCTTCAGTATGGACATCAGTGGTATATTGAGAACCATAACAAAACTGATTTACATAAACATTTATAAATATTCACACAAAAGAAGTTTACACATACACACACAAAGAGAACATAAGAGCAGAAAGTTCTAGGAAATGGTGCACTTTTTAACTTGTGAAAATAACAGAAAATTCTAGAAAATCCTGCACTTCTTAATTTATGATATACATAAACCAACAAGAATATTTAGCAAGAATTAAAAATCTTTCTTTTATTCATTATAGTAAAATCCAATCACAGTTAAAACTAGTTTTTTGAAGGGATAGTGAAAGAAACAATTTTACAGGCCCAGAAAGTCAGAACAAGGCTCAAATCCCAGCCTCACAAATATTATCATGTCATATCCTCTAGATATGATCTTCTTCATCATTAACCTTACAAATATCACACTCTAGGAATCACCTATATTGCTCTATAATGCTCATGCTGCCCAGGTGGCATCTTTGACATCATAGCATCAGGGAGCTGAAAAAAATTTGAAAATCCTCAGGCCAATCTCCCTCACCTTCCAGGTGAGAAAACTTGATACTAAGATGCTGAGGGACAGGGACAAATCTCATAGTGAAGTCCTTCATTGAATCTTCATTTGGGCCAGAAGACAAGATTCACCCTAGACTCCGAGATAACTCTTCTTTCGTTCAGAAAGCAGCTATTCTGAAACTTTTTAATCTTAGCATCCCTTTATGCTTTAAAATTACTGAGGACTCCAAAGAGATTCTGTATGGATGAATTATATCAACATTTACTGCAATAGAAATAAAAATTGAGATATTTAAAAAATACATATTATTACATTTAAAACCAACAATAATAAACCCATAGCAAGTTAACAAAAAACATTTTCTGGAAAAAAAAACAATTTATAGTGATAATGTTTTACATTTTTGCAAATCTCTTCATTTTCTGGCTTAAGAGAAGACAAAAACTGGGTTTTCAGATCTCTTGCATTCAGTTTATTGTGATACATTATTCTGGTTGAAGGATATGAACAAATCTGGCCTACCACAAATATGTAGATAAAAAGGGGAGGAAAATCTTAATAGTTTTTCATATACTTGTGGCTCTTTCTTCTTTCATATTATACCTAAATTCATTCAATAGTCATTTCTTAAAGGTCAGTTGCAATGTGGGGTCTGAATCACATATGAACTTTCCATACCTCATTACATTAAAATCCATTGCTCTCTCTAAAATACTGAGAAACTTACAAAGGGACAGTAGTAACTTTATAGCAGAGAATTCTGGCAGACACTACCTTAACCAACTGATAAGGTTAACATCAGTAATAAGACATATAAACACAATGTAACCCCGATTTGAGGCCCTGAGAAGGGCACACTACCTCTGTGGTCTCCTTCCCAATAATGCATACATTCAATGCAATCATGAGAGAACATCAGAAAAACCCAAATCTGGGACATTTCCAAAACTGACCCGTACTCTTCCAAAGTGCCCAAGTTACTGAAAGACAGAACTGTCACAGATTGGAGACCAGGAGACATGACAGTTAAATGCAGTGTGAGACTGAGAATTGAGTCCTATAACAGAAAAAGAACCTTAGTGGAAAAATTGGTGAAATCCAAATAAATTCTACACTTTAATTAGTAATAATGTACCAAGATAAATGTCTTAGTTTTGACATGTTCTATGGGCACATAAGATGTTATCATAAGGTAATGCTGGATGAAGGCTGTACAGGAACTCTCTGTATTGTTTATGCAACTCTTCCATAAGTTTAAAATTATCTCAAAATATAGTTTTTAAAAATCAATTGCTCTCTCTTGTACTATCAAGCTGTGAGATCTTTTACCCACACATAATTTTGTAACATCATGTATTGGTCATCTGGAATAAAATGGTTCACTGAGTTATGCAAATATTCCAAATGTTGACATATTTCTTACACGATTTCAAAAAAAAACCCCACATTTGTTAATATGTTCATTGATCTCATCAGAAAAGTATTTAATTATTGAGAAACTGCCACAGTCATGGTGATAGATCATGGTGATAAGATTTCCAAAGCTTTGATTTTTGCTCAAAAAATAGAATTGTATCATTGGCAACAAATAGTGTCAGTTGTTTTCCTTAAAATAACAGGCTCGCTTTGTTCATTTTCAAAAAACGTCTGCCAAATACCAAACTCTGGATAACCATCATTTGTCTGTCAGTCATTCTTTCAAGTAAAATGGCGTTCCGTGAAAAACAGACTAGTTCAGCTCACAGTTCAAACAACTGTACAAGTGCCTTTCCTCGAGATAACCGCTGTACTTTGGCATGGAGAAGTGCTATGTGCCTACTTCCCATTTCATCACACAGAATATGAAAAAGACGTGTGTCTGAGAGTTTGCCTGCTTCATCAATCGCATTCTTAAATGAAACTGGTACGTGGCAATGAAGCACTGCCTCAACCCCTGCTCAGACACCGGCTGTCTTATCCAATGTTGCTTTTATCCCATCGTTGCAATGTTAACCCAGGGAAAAAAGACATCTTAGAATTATTACTAAAATAGTTCTGAATTCACAGACCTCCTGAAAAGGATCTCAGGTCCATGACCACATTTTGAGAGAACCACTTGTTTAAAGAATTAACCGTCAGCACCTCAATGAAATACACTATCACTACCCTGACCAACATGCAGAGTACTAAAGAGTCTTATACTAGGCTTCAGAGAATGTTCACCAAGAAGCAATAGCTTCTTGCTGTCAAAGACTCACAACAATCTAGTGACAGATCCAGTACCCGTCTTTAAACCAACTACCACAGGTCACACAGACACTGTTTTATCTAAGAATCTGAAAAGACAGTGTTCCCTTTACCCGGTCTTCATGGGATAGCCTTCATCCCAACACTGCCTCTTTCCCCCAAAACAGAATACATTAACATTCAGATTTATTATTTTAGCAAAGTTGTTTCTCTTTATTGTACTTTATGAGTGAGATAAGATTATAATTATTGATTTATTCAATAAATATTAAGCACCCACTATGTGCTGGGAACTGGGGATTTATCAGTGAACTAACTGTCCCCACATTCTCCCTCAAAGGTCATACTCAAGCAAGGACAAGGAAGACATGGAAACTCCTCTACTTGAGAATTTTCATGTATATAGGAAAAGCTGCATCAGAGAAAAAGCAAACTGACTGGACTTTCATGGAAATTACACTTTAGTGGCAGAAGATAAATAACAGACATAAAAAGTAAATTATAAACATGTTTTAATTAAGATGGTAAGTGCTATGAGAAAAAAAAATAGAGCAAGATAAGAATAGCAATAGGAATACCAGGGGTTGAGTAGGATTACAATTTTAAATAGGGTGGTTAGGGTGGGACTGAAACCAGAGGCACCTCACGGATCCGGAAAATCACCCACAGGTGGTTTTACTCCGTTGTTTCTGTGTTCTCCTGTCTGTCCCCGGCCCCAAATCTCAGAGCTACTGTAGTACATCACTGTACCGCTCTGAGCAGAACATACAGAAAATAAAAAAAAAAAAATGGGCACTGACAGAATCTGTCTTATCTGCAACACTGTATTTCAAAATCAGATCTGATTTTTGTACCAAAAATAGGCCCAAAACTTAGACTTCACGACTTTAAAAACTGGGTAAATATACTCACCATGCTAACAGTTTCAAAGAACAGTATTTTCAATAGTTTCATTTAAAATAAACATGACTCTCTGATTTACATGCATCATCTCATTTATAACCCTCACAAGAACACAGTACAGTAGGGAGTGCTGATATCTCTATTTTACATGAGGACGCTGAGGCAATCGTCACACAGCCTGCAAAGAGCAAAGCTGGGGCCTGAACCCATGTCAGAACCCACAGCCTAAGGTCACAGCTACCAACAATCCTGACTCCCTAGCTTTAATGCATCTCTGTAAAGACTGGACATTGCGGGAGAAAATGACGTCTCCTAAATAAAGATGTGACAGACCAATAGTCACTCTTCATCTTGATAAAGTCCTCAGGCATTCCTCACATTTGGAGAGTAAAATCTCTACAAAATGTTTTGGTTACAAGTCCCAAAAAAAGCCTCACTCGAGTGACTGTGCTCCAGCAAAAATCTGGGAAACCCCAAGGGCCTGTCACACAGGCCCTTTCAATCTTCGTGTGCTGACACTGCCCTAACTTTGTCCTTTAGCCTAAAGGAAAGGGAATGCTCATTTTACCATAGTAAAGGGATGCTCTGGATACCCGCTCTCAGCAATACTAGTTTCAGCCTCAGCTGAAGAACATATTTCTTATAGTACACACCGAGTTCTGAGTTCCTACATCTTAGAGAAAACCCAGCCAGGCCAATAACTCACTTTAGCAAGTAGCCTAAGTGATCTGTGACTGAGCTGACTCTCCAGGTGGCCAAAGGGAGTATTAGTTTTCATCATTATTAATAAAGAATTGTCTGAAGGAGATAGAATTATAGCTCTAAAACAGAGGTTCTCAAACCTGATTCTAATGAAACAGACATGTACGATGGTTCACCTTTGGACACACTATGATCTTCAAAATAACCACTGAAAACTACAAAAGCACTGCTGAAGGAAAACTTAAATAAATCGGGCGGGGGGAAGTACCATGCTCATGGGTGGCAAAACAGATGATGTGCTACAGATTCTGTGTATGTTTTTTTATCAAGAGCAATCCTAACCCCTCCCTCTCCCATTCAAATACATTTAATACAAATAACCAGTTACTTTAAGGTAACTTTTAATTTTCTTTTATCTTTTTAAAGAAAATCACTCTTCAAAGTCACTAATTTAATTATTAGTCGTAACAGTATTCATATCTTACAACTTCACTAGGATATGCCAGTATCTCTTGATATTGTAGCAAAAAAATTACTTTCTAAAATAAAACTGTAAAGAGATGGAAAAAAAAGCAGTAAAAAAAAAAAATCAGTCATTTATTGATGCAAAGTCTTAATTCCCAACTTTAAAAATGTCTTTCATGATCCCTCTCAGCTCTGAGATCTGCACTCCTATCAACTCCACCAAGTTGCCTGCAGAAAGGGTTAAAAATCCAAAGTTGCCACTCCAGACCTGCTTCTTGAGGAGGTAGGTTGCCCAAGGCCTCAGGGTAACCAGCCTCGCACAGAGTAAACAGAGGCCTCTGTGCACTCAGGAATAAATTCCTCAACCAGCACATACTCTCCTGAGGTTTTCTTGTAAGCTTTTTCCAATAGATTCCAAGTTGAGTAACAAACAGAAATAATAGATTTTACTGGGCCTTTCTGGAGTTTAGAAAGGTCTGACAATACCATGAATTAGCTCAACACAGTCTTCTGAAATTTTTCATTAGAATTCTTTTCTCCTGAATCACGGCAATAAGGTACAATTTGGCCCCGGGGTTTGTACATAACTCCTTACTCATAGGCTGCTCCCACCCAGAAGGACGGGAAAAGACGCTGAGGCCTGCCCGTAGGAGGCAGGGCCAAGGCCAGGAGTCGGAAGATTTCTGGATAGATGTTTTCTATATACTAATCAGAAAACAGCATCCTTATATAACACTTGATTGGCTCTGAGATAAGTCTCAAATACTCTTTTTCACTTTCATCTTCAATTGCTCTGAGTCACCAGAACTAGCATTTGACTCAACCAGCCTCAATTCCCTTCTACCTTTATGGAGCAGGAACTTCTATTATTTTTCTACAATTGATCAGGCTGAGCTAACTCCAGGTATTATTATTCTATAAGATATTACAAATATAGCAAAATAATGCAAATATATGCCCCCCCCTTCATACATACAGTATACTGTGAACTTAAATTGGCATGCACTTGATGTCAAATTGAGATTTCTGACTGAACACCCCTTTCCAAATGCAGCAGCAGTTTGCTGCCTGGGGCCAGCCAAACAGAAGAAATAAGGAATCTGATTTGTTTTAAGAAAAAAAGCCACTGAGAGGTCTGATCCTGATGTCTTTGAACATTTAACACTTAAAACCTGAACTGTTTCATAACAAACTAGAGCTCCCTTTCCTCTCTCTAAGAAGAGGCCCTTGGCAAGTATTTATTTAGTTAATGAAAGTTAAGTAATTGTGTTTCACACAACAAAAACAAAACCTCTAGAAGATGCTCTTTGGGCTCCCCAGCTCTGCAAGGCCATATGAGCTTCATCAGCCAAAAGCCTGGTGGAGCAGTAAACTGGAAATTTAGGGAACAATATGACCACAAGCACTTCTCTTAAAAGAAAAACAATTCCCCTCTTGGCAGAACTCCAAAAGGCAATTGAGCCGGTAATGTCCAGACTAATCTCTGAACAGCCTCTGCCAACTTTCTCCTACAGGCATTAGGTTTTTCAGCATGGGCTTTGCAAATAATCTAAAACAATTAATTAGCGCTTTTGAATTCACCCCGTACCATTAATGAAACACTGCCAGACAGCCTTTGATAGCATATTTCCAGAGCTAATTAAACGTGGCAAAACAGAGGGCACAGACTCCCCAAGCACTTGACTGGGCCAGGCCGAGACCTGACTGGTGACAGTGAAACCATCTTTGCAGAGAGGGTCCTGCAGTGACAAAGGTGGTGGTGCTACTGAGGTGAGGTCCTCGGGGTCCTCCACAATATGCCAGACCCTGCTCTCAAATTATATAATAACCGGGCTCTTCAAATTCAAACTATTCTTTCACCCTAAAGACATTTTTTTCTTCTAAGGAGTAGAAATTCTTAATTCGATACTCAAAAGTTGGGTATTGCTTCTGGTACACATCTCCACTCCCCCAAAAAAACTGGTTTAAAAACGTTTTTGAATGTGTAGTACTTTTGAAAACTAAATATTGAAATAAATCTCATCCCAAATTTCCCTTCTTTCTATTAGAGTCCTGCATAATCTAAGATTTCCCAGTCCCATAACCTCAGTCCTATGTGGGAAATCTATTTTTTTCACTATCTAATGCCACATAGAATTCCAGACTGCTCCACACGCATGGCCAGCAATATAAACACATTTTTAGGAGGCCTAGAAAAAAAAAAATGCTAGCAGGGTGCAAGAAGTAAAAATGTTGTTGCATTCCTCTGGATTGTCCTGGTCCAGTTTCAAAAACAGAATGACCACCACCTGGGGCTTGTGGCCAGCTTCAGGGCTGTACTTAGGTGGCTCATGGGCCCCTCCCCCACCAATGACAGTGGTGAGGTCTGAGAAGGCAAATCAGAAAAACCTTATAAACTACTCAGGGGCAAAAAATAAACAGAAATTATTATAAAAGGCAACTTTACGGGCACAGTCTCACCCCAATTTTTAAAAAATATGTTGTCTAGGTACTTAATAAATACCAATAACAACTTGGTGAATTTTCTGCCCTTCTGAAAAATGTTAATTTTTTAAAGCTCTATCCTGGAGTCTGACTATAGGAATGAAGTAGGAATCAGTGAGGAAGCCAGAGTTAAAAACTAGAACAGCCGCAGCAGGAACGGGGTATGCCCCACTTAACATTACCTTTTTTTTTAACATCCTTGTTAACCAACCTCAACTCTGTTTTTCACCCAGTCAGCTGGTACCATCCCTCATTACCTAGAGTCTCCTCAGCTGCAGCTGCCTGCACCAATCTCCCCATGCTCAGTGACTCAACACAAGTCTCCTACATTGGTCTACTAGGTCACAAGGCAAGAAGTGGGAAAAGGCAAAAGAGGCACATAAAAGGAAGAACTGGGTGGGGGGGGGAGGATTCCTTTAACAACTAGGATGATTATGTCAAGGTGCAGCCCCAGCTAATAAATAATAAAGACGCACCTGGTTTCTGCAGGCGCACTACCCTTACAGCTGGACGGCTGAAGGTATCTGGAACTCACTTCTTCAAACCAATTTCCTTTCCAACATATCAATCCCTCGGACTATGTGACTAATGTGGTTCTAATGAAAGGTTTTAGAGATTGCTGCTTCAAAGGCATGCTAAAGCCCACCTCCCTTTTATGGTAGTAAGAATTTTCTAGACATGTTTTCAGGTTCTATGTTACTATTTGTGCATTAAGAAAACTGATGATCTATGCTGTCAAATGTGGCCCTCAGACCAGCAGCATTAAAATCATACGGGCCTGTTAAAAAATGTACAATCTGCGACCCATCAAGACCTTCTAAAACAGATTCTGCATGTTAGCAAGATCCCCAAGTGAGTCATGTGCACATTAAAGTTTAGAAAGCATTGGTCTAATGTCTGTCTGTGTATAACGTGCAGTTCTAAAAGTAAGATGCGTATATCTCAGTCAGCCTCAGGCAAAACCAATATGAATATCCATATTATAAAACATTTTAAAGTGTTATTTTCATTATAGAAATTTCGCTATAAGTATCAAGCTCTTTGCAGTCTAATTAATAAAAATAAGTTTACACATATTTGTTTACTAGTATTTCTCTGAAACACTAGTTTTGCTATGAGAAGCGCTTTTGCAAAGGTTAGTAAGACCTCAAAACTCATAATTTTGGAAAACAGGCCACTAGGGGAATGAAAAGGATGAGACTGAAACCAGGAGGGAAAGTTAGAAAGAGAGAATCCAAGCTTTTAAGACGGTGATTTTTCAAGGACAGTCTCACAGTTCAAAGAGATTTTGTTTAGATAGTTTGAGGGGTTGTTCTGTGCTTTTACTGTTATGTTGAAGTAATTAATTATCTTTACTATTATGACATAGTTGATTCCACTGATATGAGATATGTCTTTATCCTCATTCCTCCTCAAAAGGAACAAACCGAAAGAAAATCCAAATTCATTCTTAATTTCATAAGCATTATTCCTCCCAAAGGACCTTCCTTCTAAAATCTGGTCCTGGCCACCATCACCTCTTGCTTCAATTATTACAATAGCCACCAAGAATATCCCCAAATGCACCCTTGCCTAACAGTCTATTCTTGACATGGCAGTCAGAGTGATCCTGTTAAAACATCCTTCAGATTATATCATTCCACTATTCAAACACTCCAATGGCTCTATCTCACTCAGAGTAAAAACCTTACAATGGCTTAACCAGGCTTTTAGGCAGCCCAACACATATCCCGCAACAAATTCTCTGATTCTTCGCTCTAGCAGCCACCTGGCCTGCTGACTACTGTTGAGCACAAAGCAAAGCAAACTGTCACCCCAAGACCTTTGCACTTGCTTTTCCTTCTGCCTGGAATGCTCATTCCCCCAGATATCTGCTTAGCTCACCTTCTTCAAATCTTTGCTTAAATTTGCTCTAAGTATCTTCCCAGTGAGGATGTCTTTAATTATCTGACTTTAAACTGTATTCACCCACTAACACCCCATTGAACTTGCTAAAATGTCTGTAACTTTTTTGTTTTGGGTCAGTCTCTCCCCACTAGAATGTAAGTGGCATGAGGACAAGGATGGTGGCCTGTTTTGTTCACTGCTCTCTCCCCAACACCTGGAATAGGATCTAGAAGGCTCAACAGATACCTGTTGAACAAATCAATCAATTAACACTTCCGGAAACTTACCAATGTTAGAAACTCATTGTTTACACTAACTGCAAAGTCTCCCCTTTCTGTGCCTCAGAAGCTAGCAAAGTACCTGAGACTTGGTAGGCACTCAAAGTTTATAGACCCAACTACAAGTTCTCATCTAAACATAGCAGTTATTCAGAATGACAAATGGTTCTTTCCTCTAACTCAAAAGAAGAGGGAGCGTGGGAGCTAGGTGGCATTTTGCTTCGCCGTGCAGCAACGAAACAGCAGAGTGGGCACAGATGCGACCCACTGCAAGAGCGGGTCGCAGGAAAGCGCTGTAACAGCTGCTGGCATCACAGATGGAAAGAACAGAGAGGGGGCCGAGGCTAGGGGCCGATGCTCTGCCCCGCCCCCTCCCCGGGCCAGGCCTGTGCACCACCTGAGCACCCTTTTGCGTCAAGCGGAAGGGTAGGAAGGAAGGGACACTCCTGATGGTTGTGTCTAGGCGAGGACCAAGTTATTCAGGCACGTGACGACAAAGAGAGACAACACAAAGAACCCAGAGCAGTTTTTCAGAACTTTTTGTCTTTTGCCATAACTAGCGCGTATCACTATATGGCTCCCTCGTTGCCAACAGAGAGAATAGCTTTTGTTTAAAAAAGAATCAGTATTTTCCTCTGAAGACAGTAAAATTTTCCACCTTCTACTCTAGGCATTTTTTTTTTTTTCCTTCAGACTTCTAATAGTTGGCAGCATTGGGCAGGAGAATAACTGGGCCTCAGCCCCCAGAGCACCTGCTGCCTCCCCTGAAGAAGGAACATTCTGAGAGCAAGTGCATTTTTAAGCCTAGAATTCCACCTGATTTACAGTCTCCTTTCGGAGAACAAAAATATGACAATATTGGACTTCAGGATAGATAACTCTTTAGGCCACTCCGGCAGAGAATGTTTCAAAGAAAACGAAAGTCAGCAACTCACATGGATGCAGCGCACGCCCGGCCAATCTTGCAGCAGGGGCAAGACCCTGGGTGCCCGGTGCCAGGGCCAGTCCTGAGAGAAGGCCTCATGTTGGAACACTTCCCGGAATAATCTCTGCTCCTGCAACACTTCCAAAACCGGTGCTCGGAGCTCTATCAATGATTCAAGGTGGCCCCACAGTATGAGGGATTAGTTATCAAGGCAAACTAGCTAAGAAAGCCTAATTTCCTATACATACAATGTGCGAAGGTGTAAGCTTCGGGCAATTAAATAGCTTTTTGGGCACACACAGATAGCTCTGCCCTGACGAAAATATTGACCAGTGTTTACAATACTGGTGTCCTAAAATAACCCTTAGAAATCAGGCTGGCAATTACACAGTCCAGGATAAGGATACAAAGGAGAGAAAAACCTGGGTTCTGTCCGTTTGTCTGACATCAAATCTTTGTGTAATCTTACTCACATTCTTGGTAAATATCTTTCTTAAACTATGTGCACACCTGGTTACCCAACTATCTATTGGTAAAGTCTCTTTGCAAATGAAAAGAAAAGGTCTTTAATTAGATATCATATATTCTACTCCACACACACACTTATCCAGGTCCACGCAAGGCAAGAGAAACTTTGAGAAACAAATTCATCTTTTTCTTTACTCCTGCTAACTATCCCGTGTGTGTGTGTGTGTGTGTGTGTGTGTGTGTGTGTGTGTGTGTGTGTGTGTTTCTGGGCACAAACACAATGGGGGAGGGCCTGCATCATGGATATGCACAGTATCCCCAAAGGGAACACAACCTAAAATGCAGGCTACTCTCTCCACTGTGGATCTTTTAATGCAGTTATTTACTCTTTAAAGTAAATAGAAAGTTGGCACCACAGTGATTGCTGGCACCACAATTGATGTATCTTTTCTCTGTGTATCCAAAAGTGGAATTAAACACAAAAGTGGTTATAATAACCACCTAAAAACAATAATCATCACAGACCAAATCAACTAGCTGTGTCCAGAGATTTAGGGGTTGGCAAGAGAAGGCCTTGTTGAATTTGCTTTGAACCTTCGAGCCTATCCCTCCTCTACCCTTTCTATTCCCTGGTCGCAGCCTCTGCCAGCACACCCCCCACTTTCCTACCATGATGAGTTATGGCTTCTGATCACTCAGTTGACAGAGAGGAGAAAACTGTGGCTGAACCACCTCTGCAGGCCTCAGGCTGTGAGTCTCAAGTCCAAGAAAAAGAGCGCCAGTTCTTTTGGACAGCATGATAGAAAGAGCGTGAACTCAGGAATGCTGCCACTCTGCGATCACTAGTTTTATGACCGTACCTAAACGATCACTTTTTAACATAAATGACCATTGAAAAAATTGATTTGTCACTCATTACATATTACATCTTTCTTCACTAAGCCTCAGTTTCCTCATTGGTAATATGAGTATAATAATGGCAGTAGTAGAAATTACAAAAATGGTGATAAAGATAAACACCTACCTCGGTGGGTTTCTGTTGGGATTCAATGAACTGACACATGCAAGGTGCCCAGCACAGTGCCTGGCTGGCACTGTTTCAAGAGGTGCTAAGGGGGTGCACTACAGCAAAAAGACCATAAAACTTGTCATGCAATTCGTCATGCGGAAGTGTGTCGATTTCGGGTTTGACTGAGAGCTGAACCACCTTTCTAAATTTCTTTTTCTAAGTTCCGTTACTCTCTTTCTAGAAATGAAAAAACAAAAACAAAAACAAAACAAAACACAATACCTGCCTACCCCAGGGAGTGCTATGAGAATAAAATAAAATACTAGGTATAAGAGTGTTTTGAAAACTACAAATATAAAACGATGTTATAGGCGTAACTAGATATATTGCAGGTTCAGTTCCAGACCACCACAAAAAAGTACTGCGATAAAGCAGGCTGTCATCTTTTGTGGGTGGAGGGTCTTGCCTTCCATTTGTACAAACTGCAACATCTGGGAAGCTCAATAAAACAAGATGTGCCTATATTATTAGGTTAGCCTCTCCCCAAGGCTGCTAGTATGTCCCATTCTAAACTACATATCAACAAGCTGGTATCCCTGCTTGTTGTCCCATGGACACAAAGAGTTCAGAACTTTCTTAGCAAGGAAACAGTTCCAAGCAAACACATTTCTATTTTCCTGTAGACTGTACCTGGAATTCCAGATGCATCCAGGAGAGATGAAAAGAAACGTGTTTGTTTAATAGAAATGTGCGCAGAATGTGGGCAAGCCTCCAAAAGTATGCATCTAGGCACCAAATGAAAACAGTGGAATGAGGGACACAGCCATCCCATCAACAGTCCGCTGGCATCAAGGCCAGCCGTGTTTCTGCACAGTTCAGCCCAGCAGTGCCTCTCTGACCTGGCACAAGAGGCCAATGGAGTAAAAACAAGTCCATCCCTTCCAACCAAACTGAGTTCCCTGAATTCTCCATGTGTGCCTCTTTTTCTCATTAAGGCTCCTGGGAACACAGCCCTACCTAACGCTGGCAAGCCTCAAAGGCAACAGTTAATATTTTTTAAAGATGTGTAGCAGAACAGTTTTTAAAGTGAAAACTTAGTGAACCTTAAGCCCATAAGAGCAAGCATTTATTTTTCAAACTTCCCACTTGTCTTAGAGAGATTACAGGATCTAAGGTACAGTGTCAAAAACCTAAGGGAATTTCTAATCAGGAGTCATTATAGTCCTTACACAGCTCTTATTCACCAAGGGCATGGCCTTCCCCATCCCCCCAAAAATAGCATGTCCCTCCCCACCCCCACAAAAAAAGAGCATGGCCCTCCCTCCCCCACAATGCTGTACAATAATCAAGGAACAAGGGAGGAAAGGAAAAGCATGAGTTTTGTCAAAGCAACCACTGACCCTGGGACGTGGCTTTCTGCCCACTGCCTCCTTCATCCTCGGCTTCAACCAGAGAAGGAAAGGCTTTCACTGAAGGCCCAGCAAACCCACGGGGCTGGAAAAGCAGTCTCCTGCTATTCTAACTTGAGCTCATTCTACGTGCTGTGCTGTGCTCCGTCCCTCCCTGGCTGAGTATCTATGGGAAGTCTTTTACAGCCTCCACCCCTTCCACTGCCAAGAACTCCACAACAGAGCTTCATGGCCATGTCAGTAAGGTAAGAACACATTACCTGAGTTCCTCAGTTCTGATGACTCGCATACATCTCTTCTGAGACCACAGGGGTTTAATCTGGTTCCAGGATGTCTTATTGGTGGCTACTCAATCAAGCGCAGAGGCCCATTCATTCCATACTGAGGTTTCCTACACAGAGGCTTCAGTGAATGGTCGATGGGCTGGACTTGAGAGCCAAACCACCTGGCTTCAAGTCCCAGCCCTATCACTTATTAGTTATGGAACTTTATGCAAATTATTACACTGAGCCTCAGTTTCCTTGTTTATAAAATGCAGATGATGATAATAAAACTAGTACCTATTTCATAGGTTGTCTTATAAAGACAAAATGAATGAGCTGACAGAGAGCAAGCCCTTGATAGATGTCAGCCTATGTGCCAGGCACTATTGTCTTTGAAGCTAATGAGGACATAATCTCAGCCTCACCTTTCAAGGCCACAGTTTGAATTTTTTTTTTTTTTTTTTTTTTTTTTTGCCTACAGCACCTGGTCTTCCTAGGTGGTCTCCCATTCAAGTACTAACCAGGCTCAACCTTGTTTAGCTTCCAAGATCAGACACTGGGCTTATTCAGGGTGTCATGGCCATAAACCATGGACTGTGGCTCCAATGGGGCACGAACCCAGGACCTTCTGTGTGTAAAGCAGACGTGCTAACTGCTACACTATGGAACCACGCCCCATAGTCTGAATTCTAAGATTGACACTGTATATCTTTGGCTACAGGGGAATGAAAGAAAGAATCTAAACCTCAAAATGAAAGCCACAGCCTCATTCTGACATTTAAGGTCCTATGCAATCTACTCCCATCCTTCCTTCCAAACAGATCTCCTGCTCATTCCCATACCAGTTTTCCATGTTATTCATTTTTTAAAAAAACATCAAGCACCTAAGAGCCATGCACTGTGCTAATCACAGTTCTCCCATCTGGTCAACCCAATGCCTTCCTCTTTTTGATTCTGCCTGAAGACCTAGTGCTTCCACAAACCCATCCCTAGCTGCTCTAACCCAGCAGGGTTTCCCCTTCTGACCCCTCTGAGGTCTTTTACTCAGCACTCACCATATATTGATTATTTTGTTATATGGTTATATTTTAATATGCCTAACTAAAGTACAAGCAACTCAAAAGAAGGGATGACTTTTCCATTTCTTTATATATCCCTAAGTGGCTAGTACTATGCTTTGCACTTGGCAGAGACTCAGTAAGTGATTTACTTGATGTTTCATGAAGACACAGATGGCATGGAATAAAACCATCATCATTCTTTTTAAACAAACACCCTTCTGATCAATACTCCCTCATAGTGTAGAGATTTAAAGGCTCAGTCTGCAGACCTAGACTAAATGGGTTTATGGTTAAATCTGCCACTTAGATGTGTGACCCTGAGGGAGTTACTTAACTTATTTGTGCTTCAGTTCCTTCATCTGTAAATGGGGATAAATAAAGTACCTACACTTTTTAGGGCAGTTATGAGGATGAAATGAGATAATACTTTAACACTTTGAACAGGGCTTGGCACACCGTAATTAATTAATTACTCTATAAATATACATTATTATTACTACTACTACCACTACTACTACTACCACTACTACTACCACTACTACGACTACAACTACTACTACTATCTTCTTGAAGTTCAACTTACCCAGAATGCCCCAAAAAGCATTTTGTAAAGTCTGCTGAGCCTGTATAGAAAGCTACTGGATATCAGTACATACAAAACATTTCTCCTTCCTTCTTCATTCATTTGCCCCCTTAGGCTGTTCAAAAAGGCATCTCTACCTCTGTACTACTTATGGGTTACCTCAGATTGTTACAAAATCTATAATTGTACTGTACCTTCCACATTACTACACACCTCAGTAAAGCTTTGAGTGTGCACAGAACTCAAAATATTTTACCATGACTTGCAAGAAGGAAAGTCTTAAGCAAAATTGATTCACTATGAAATACATCAAGGCTGTCAGAACCATTAAACTTACCATTTTCCCAGTCATGTTTTTCAGTCTGTCCCCAGCATCAATGAAAGCAGAAAATTCTGCCTCAAACCCACCAGGTATGATTATACATCTTATTATCAAAACAGCTATTTTCCATCAAGCTATTTCTCACTTTTTTTCCTACTACTTTTCAATGAGATTTTAATTAAGATCAGTCTTAATGCACAGGCTAAAAGGCAAATAACTCTTCAATTGTGAGACAAAATGAAACTGCTGACAGAGAATGGGCAGCTCAAATTCACACGCTGACATTAAAAAAAAAAAAACTAGCGACTTTCTCTCAAGGTATTTGCAATGAGGAGGACATTCTGCTTTTCAATCCCGTAAACCAAATTCTGCAAACAGGCTTTAACTCAGCCTGTGCCCATACGTGACTACTAGTCTGAGTCTACTACAACCTCGATTGGTGGTCTAGCATCTTCAGTACAGCTCAGAGGTTAACAGCACAGATGTAAACCCTGGCTCCTTCACTTCCTAACTACATGACACTGCAAGTATCTAATCTCTCTATATCTCATTTCATCATCTGTAAAATGAGGAAAATAATCCTACCTACCTCAGAGCTGTGATTAAGTGAGTTCATGAAAAAAGAGTATCTGTATTCCTTGTTATAGTCTATATAATTGTTTAGCCGAGTGCCCAGCTGTAGTGCACACTCAATAAATTATCATAACTATCATCTCAACTGCATGTGATTTCAATAGCAAAAACCAAGAGATTAATCCTTTTTCAAGTCCATATATTTCCTGTTGAGACCAGCCAGCTTCCAGAACTGGTCCAACAAACTAGTTTTAAGTACCCCATTATAGAACAGACACAAAACAAATTACAACAAAACAGAGCACACCACGCCTCCAAATTGGTTAAGTAACCCAGACTGCCAACACTAAGAGGTTGATGTGGGGGATCCGACACTCTTATTTAAGCAACAATGTTCCAACCAAGTCATTAGCTTCTTCTCACCTCCAACCTCACATTCTGAGGTACACTTCTGTACTTTTTTTAAAGTTACGTATTCAAATATTTGAAACAGGCAAAGTAAAATACCTTCTAAGCAGCCTGTGTCAGGCTGCTAAGCAGTTATGTGTCTCTTCTTTCTAGAAGATCTATTTATTTTACAATAAAGAACAAAAAGGCTTTCTTAAAATTCTTATTTAGGACAAGAAAGTAAATTCAATCTATGCATGTAACAAAATGAAGTGGGATTAAACAACTAGCATATTTGTTTTCTACACACATCAATACTGAAAGTTAGTTAGGCATCTGTATCACTGACATTGGAACGTTAGAACATCTAGCACCAGGCCACTAAAATGGAACATAGGCAAACATATTATGTATCTGCATAGTAGTAAAATATTTTATTTCTCTAAAGAACATAAATACTCAAGTTTTACAAAATGTCACATGTCCCAAGTTTTACTAAACTGAAAAAACAGAGGAAAAATATATCCAAAAGACTATAATAAACATGTAGTTAATATGATACAACTTACCTAGTAGCTAAACAGGAACTCATCAGGGCAAATGCGGCAATCACATAATGAGAAGTCATTTTTATTTCTCCAAAAGTGTTTCTCATTCAGTCACTTCAGCCTGTACTTCTTCAGATCACAGACAGCCTTTCCAAATCAGAAGTGGCCTTAAAATCTTTCTTTCCAATTTTCAAATTGCCTGTAAAAATAAGCATATTTCAAGAAGAAATTAATGCAGGAACTTCTTTTCATAAATATACATAAGAGTAAAATGAAGAATTTCTTAAAAGTATAAGATAAATTTGTCATAAAAGATGCAGAGACAGCACTCAAGTAAACTGAGGTGGGGATTATAATTACCTATAAAGATTTGTATAGCTAAATAAATTTTTTAAAGATTTGTATAGCAATACTTTTGCAATGACATGCTTATTTTTAAAATTTCAAATCTTTTGCTTTATATAAAATTTTCAGGATTATAGAAGAAAATCAAGTGCATCTATAACGTCACCAGTTATGTTATAGCACTAAAGTAATCAATGACAATACATGAATTCTCTAGGGCTAACAAGAAAACACAAACAACCCCTGATTAGAGAATCTAATGGTTTAAATGGCAGAGCTGTCACAAAAATCAAATTAAAATATATTCAGACCCAATCTGGAAAATAAAGAACCATTAAAAGGCAAGATTCTTATTTGAAATGTTTGCTAACATTTTAACAGGAGAAAAGCCTTCCCCGTCTCTTAACCCCATCTGAGACTATCTGATTACTGAACTAGAGGACCCATTTCTAACCTTTTCCTATAGAACCCTGGACAGCAAGTGTTATGGTGGTTTGCTTAACTTGAATATCCCTTCTATGGCCCTAAAAATTGTCCCATTTAGACATTCCAAAGTATATTTTCCAGCCCTATATCCTTGAGCCAGGTACAAACGCTGTTGTTTATTTCAACATTTATTGAGCACCTACTATGTTCCAAGAATTGTTTAAGGACATGATTCCTAGTCATCAGGGATAAAGATACCCCAAAACTAATTAAAAGTGCAAAGACCCTGCCTGATCTAAGTCCTGGGCAAGGCTAGATCAAGGAGTTTCCAGGAATGATCTCAAATACCCAGGTTTGCAACCCTGCAACCCTCTGCCAGGAAATACCATCCACAGAATGAACTTGCTACCCAGAGACAAAGCCAGTTTGGGCACTTGCAGATACACAAAAATATAAAAACAACAGAAAATGAGTTTCTAATTAATTAGTCTTAGTTCACTGCATGAAGCATTAAGAGAAAGATAATGAAAATGGCTCTTTGCAGTAATAATGCTAATTGTCTATGAGGAGAGAAAAAATGTGATTGGCAGACAGAGGTGGGAGGAACCAGAAGCCTTTTCAGTGAATTCCCATTTGGGTTTTGTGCTATTTGGGTTTTACAAGTATTACTTATCCAGAATAATAACAATAAAGTGCTAATTTCAAAAATGAAATTTTAGATACACTTGAAACTAAATTATTATACATGTAGGAGGCACTGTGGTTTAACCTCAGTATATAATAGTGATTACAGGCTTACTATGAATAGAATATAGATTATGATGGCAATTAAAAGCCTGCCTAGGTATGGATCACTCTGTCACCTACCAAATAGGTGATGGTGGGCTGGCTGTTCTGCATAAATGAACCTATTTATGGGCAAGCTATTATGAATTAATGAGTACACATACACACACACACACACACACACACACACACACATGAACACTGCTCATTTATATATATAATACTTAAAACTACCAAGCATAATAAGCAATCAATAAATGTTAGTTATTATTATCACTACTTGGCCATTCTTTTTTGAGGTATATTTATGCCGATAAAGTGAAGAAATTAGGGTGTGGTTATTATATGTAATTTTTAACTAGTGCAAAACCAGTTTGAATCTTCTACCTACAAAAAATAAACACTCAACAGATACAAAAAGGAGATAAACTAAAGATTAGAATCACTAAAAGAACAAAACTGCCAGTCAAACTGAGGTACACGTCGCTAGTGGCACAATGGTCTTATCTCAAAATGTGAATAAATTATAGAGATAATTTTGGAAGCCACGGAACTGACTTTAATCATCCCTCGGAGTCCAACATTTCTGTCATTGTAACCCACGTCACCTCAGAATGAAATGGAAATTTCTGCTAACTTAAAAAGTCAACAACAGCAAAAAGGATTTGTCCCTATATGCTACCTTCGAAAAGTGAGATTTCCTGAATGGCTCGATAAGGAAAATACTCTCTTAAAAAATATATGCTATTTCAGCAAATGCAAAGGCAGTTTTCATAAAACAAACACCAGAAAGAGATCTCCGAAGAAGATGGCTTCCCAGAGGATTTATGGAACACATAACCTTATAACCAGCACAAGGCTTGTGGGAATATTTAATGAGTTCATGTCACCCCCTCCCTGCAGCTGCAGAGGGTCTGTGGGACTGTGCTCGTTAATCCAGGGGCTTAAACCAAGTCTGAATGAACCTGTGGAAAAGAAAGGCAAACAGTTCTATTAAAAATATAGACTGCAAATTGCTGACAAGAATATTGGGCAATTATTAAAATACAGCAATTACAGATATAATAGAGCCAAGCTAAACAGTGTGATGCCCAAAGGCAAACCACAGCAAGTTTACACCGGATCTTAAAACATCTCCGAGGAAGTCCAAGACAAGTTGAAACTACACACTGCTGCTTCTAACAAAGAGAGTGCTTTTCTTCTTTTAGCTTAAAAGTCCCTCCATAATGTAACTTGTTCGAAAAGAAAATAAACTGCAGGGAGGTGTTGTCTAATCTTCCCAATGTGGTGACAGGATCCTAAGGCGGAAGAGAACAGAAAGGGAAGTGTGTCGCTCCCACTCAGTGGAATGCCAGTGTGGGCCAAGACGTGCACGCATCAGCGCCTTAACACACAACTTAGGGATCAGCTCCTCAACCAGAAAAATGCTGGATAATCGAAGGCTTCTGAAAAAATTACAGATTTGCAGTTAAACGAGGGAATTACAGACTCCTCTTTCTTCTGCGAAGTTGTATCACACTCAATTTGCAAAGATCAGGTACTCCCCACCTTGGTTCTCTAACCTCTCTGAATCTCCTTGGACTTTATGAACTAAATGCTTTCTTTAGAATATAAATAGGGTACTCGGAAATCTTGAAAGAACAATTTGGGGTCTAGTCATCTGCCCACATTTCAAAGTAATGTGTTCCATCAAAGGGTACCAGAACTTTTAATATCCACAAATGAACAGAAAAAAAATCTGAGTGAGAGTTGAATGGATTTTTTTAAATGATAAATTAAAAGGATGAATGTAAAACTAATTCCACTAATTTCAGAGTTCCTCTGCGTCTATTTCCGAGGCCATTAAACTGAGCATACTGTCCCCACATTCCCTAGTGATCCAACAGAGTACACAAGTAAAGAGTGGGATTAGCTGAAAAAACTCTACCCAAAGGAGTCCTGAAAACCATCACGGGTTAATCTAATGTTCAAAAGGAATTGGTTAAGAATAGTATTCCCTGGGTTGACCAGGATGTTTTTTAAAGAGCAAATCTTGATCTTAGAGGGAAAACATGGCAAAAAATGTCTTGCAGTAGGCTAAAAGCCAGCAAGAAAAATTACTGAATCCCCCTTAGGTGGCTAACACAACTGGCTATATACACATGAGATTATTTAAAATCAGAACAAACTTACAATTAATTTGCAGCCAATCAATTCCTCAGTTGAAAGAATTAGCATGCTAAAGGTATGTGAACAGCTTTTAAAGTTAGAAGAGGTCAGCACGGTTTCATTGATGAAGAGGAGCCCAATTCCCAAGTCCAAGGCTCTTGCTCAAAATAATACAGCAGAGTCAAGACTAGAACCGGGTCTTTCCATGACCAACACTCCACCTCCCAGCTCCGGGCCTATCATCACAAAGTAGGAACCCTTGATATTCAATATTCAGTCTCTGAAAAAAGAAAGCTTTTTCTGAGAGGGAGGGAAAAACCTGCCATGACTGCCATCAGATATTGGTACTTCCATGTTGACATATGCACTCTGTACAAACCATTACTAATCACAAGCTGTGACTTGACTTCAGAACTGTGGGTGGCAACTGTAATAAATGAACAATCCTTAGTAATGCTATATGACTCCAAGTTCTTTGAAAACGCAAAGGGTGAAATGAAGCACAAACCTGTATGTTGTTAAATCTTAACACTAAGACTGTTTAGCCCCCAGTTGGGAAAATATTCAACAAATTTGATAATCTTAAAGACAGGAATACAGCAAGTAAAATAACAACATTACCATTCCCTAAACTCAAATAGTAAATAACATTTGAGTTTCTGGTGCCTTAAACATGAAATGGTTTTCTAATAGATCATTAAAATGTTTCTACTCTGCCACATAAGTGAATTTTAAAAAAAATAAATAATATATATATATATATGTCTATGTGTGTGTGTGTGTGTGTATTGTTAAGTCTGCAAATGGTTAAATAAAAGCTGGTAGAAGAACTGTTCTGATGGCTATTCAACATGTTATTCAGGGGATTTAGAAAAGAGGCAGGATGGATGACATCAATACCTAGCTTGGCAACCGGTAAAAAGGGGTGTACAGGATGTAGAAGAGATACTGTTGTTTGTCTGATGACATTTGGATGCCCTTTGAGACCTGTATACAGAAAAGCAAAGCCACCTTACTGAGTCACAGCAGCAACTCTCAGATTTCTCTACTGTACAGAGAAACTGGATAATTCCAAATCCCCATTTTCTGACAGATTTGGCACAAAGAGAAGAAAGGTCCACGGTTTGGATAAGCAATCTTTGGAATCGTGTCTAAGAACAATCAGTATTCAAGAAACATCTTCTACAATGAGCCAGGCACTGGTGAAGATGCCGGGGGTGGGGTAGGCAAAAATCCTGCTGTCATGGAGCTTATATTGTTATAAAACTAACACCATTTACTATATTAGGCAAGATATTTAATTTCCTGGGATTCATTTCTTCCTTCAATAAATTGCTATTTACTGTTTATTCCATGCCAGGCAACAGGAACATAATTGCCAAAGGGACATATCCTTTGTCCTCATGGACTTAAAGATGAAATAAACCAACTAATAATCACAAATATGCAATTACATGCTATGATAAAAGCTCCAAAGAAAAAGTATCCACAACCTGGAAGGTAAGTAAAGATGTAAAAGGTTGAATGAGGGATGACCTTCAGGTACATGAACCATGATAGGTCCCTGATGCAGGAGGGAACATAGCTGTAAAGCCAAAAGGGACAGGAGAAGAATAAGGTTTAAGCAAGAAAGCTGGGTTTTTAAAGATTTCCCTGGTGCAAGCACCATGAAAAACAGTAAAGAGGTTCCTCAAAAAATTAAAAATAGAGCCAACAATTCCACTTCCAGGCATATATACCCAAAGGAAAATAAATCATTATGCTGAAGCGATATCTGCACCCCCATGTTCACTGTAACATTATGTACACTAGCCAAGACATGGAAACAACTTGTGTTCACCAAGGATTAATGGATAAAGAAAATGTACACAATAGAATATTACTCGGCCATTAAAAAAAGAAGGAAATCCTGCTATTTGCAACAACACGGATGGAACTTGTGCGCATTATGCTAAGTGAAATAAGTCAGACAGAGAAAGACAACTACTACATGATCTCACTTACATGCGAAGTCTAAAAATACCAAACTCACAGAAACAAAGAACAGATGGTGGGTTGCCAGAGGTGAGGGGTAGGGGAAGGGGAAGTGGGTGATGGTGGTCAGAAGGTACACACATCCAGTTATAAGATAAATAAGTTATGTACAACATGAGAACTATAATTAACAATATTGTATTATACATTTGCAAGTTGCGAAGAGAATAAATCCTAAAATGTCTCATCACAAGGAAAAAAATTTTTTGTGACCAAGGGAGGTGATGGATGATAATTCAACTTACTGTGGTAATTATTTTGCAATATAGACATATATCAGATTATGTTGTATACCTTACATTTATACAACAGCAAGTCAATTAAAGCTCAAGAAAGTGGAGAAAAAATTTAAAAATGAATAAACAAAGATTTTCCTGGGTACTCATGGAGGACAGAATGGAGGGAGCGCAAAGTGCACGAAGATCAGTTAAGCTTCAGCACAGGCTGAATAAAAAAGGAGGTTTAGATCAAAATGGAGCCTCAGTTTCTTCACTTGTAAGAAGATAACAAATTAAGCTTATCTACATCACAGGGTTATTGCAAGAATCAAATGAGACTTTACATGTAACAGTATAAAAGCTATCATTATTTATCATTAGCAGGCTGTCTCTACCAAAGAGAATTATTTTCCTGAGGCCTAAGATTAATCAAAGTCCCAATATTCTGTGGCTACCAGTAGCAAGGAAACAAAAGAATTACTCTTGAACTACCTGTACTTATGGGCAGGAATCCCACATGAAGACCCAGTGGGAAGGGAGGCAGGGGCACAGAGGGTACGAGACACGCAGAGAAGCTCCACTCTCCCCTGCACCTCCAGGCCTGGTCCACCCTCATTCCTGGCTGACACTTTTCTGGCACCAGCATTCTTAGGTACCTTGGGGCTGACCTTCAGTCAGGCCTTAAAAGCCCTTCTATCCCAAGCATAATGGACCTCACTGCTCAAGTAAAAACAGCAGAAAGGGAAGGGTGGGCATGGTTCCATTCCTGTGAAAGACCATGTTTTGTTCAGGTTCACAGGATAGATATTTCACTCACCCCTGCAATATTCCAAGAACCACCTTTCACATTTAATATTTTTGCATTCAAAGATTTCTTTTGCTTATAATTGTAAGCTAGAATTAATACAGAACTATACTTGAGGGTTCCAAACCTGGCGTACCCAGTGTTACACTAGACAAGTCATTTAGCCTCCATCACCCACCCCCCACCTGTAAAATGGTAATGAACTTTTGATTGCAACTTGCAATAAAATATGGGTATGGTACCTAAAACAATACCTGGCTCACACAGTACTTCTTTAAAAAATAATGCACTGGAGTTTTTGTAGTTAAATTAAAATACATCTAGACTTTAAAAGAACCAAGCAAACTACTAGTACCAAGATAATATACATAATAGTTTATATCAAAGTTTGCATTAATTTTAGGATTAGACTTCATCCACTAGAATTTCAACAATTTCCTCTATCACCAAAAAAATAATGATTCCAAACACAATACAAGATATGAATCCTAAAGATAGTTGTAACATGGCAAAGCTGTTCCAAAAGGGTAGTAAAAGTACTGCCTCAGCATCTCTGGTGTAAGTTAAAACAATCTGGCTGTACAGCCCTCCTCAATTCTACCTTAAGATTCTCAAATTAACATCAGGGGTTTAGCCAGGGGGCTGAGGAACTCAGCCTGGTATTGCCACCAAATCAACTAAGCTGCCTGGTGTGAAGAATTAGCTCTCACCACAAGGGCTTATTAAATCATCAACTTGCAATTATTCCAGGGAAAGTCAGCACATCTGAATATTCTCAGGATACCAGCCATCATCCCTTAGGCCCGAGCAAGCACCAGGCCATTAATAAAAGCTTTGGGGAAGCAACATTTACTAGACTTTCAGGAGACTATTTAATGCATTATATAGTAATTTAACTAAAATATATGATTCACATGTTTACTTACATGTGTGAGAATTCTACAAATATATGAATTAAAAATAAATTCCAGCAAAAGACTATTTTGCTAATTGCAATTAAGGATCTCTTTTATTTCCCTCACTGACTTCCAATATAAAATCATTTCTTTTGAGTGGGAGTAATCCCTCAATAGATACATTTCATTTAACTGATATCTGGCGAGGAAAGGGCTCAGCAAGCCAGGTATGTGAAACATTAAAATTAAAACCCTTCCATGGTTGCCCACTGCTGTCAGGGTAAAGACAAAAACCCTTCACACGGCTGCTGAATGTTGCCTACTTAGTCCAACCTCATCCTCTGCATGTTCCAACCACACGCCTCAATTCGGTCCACAGCATGGCCAAGTCCTTGCTTCCAGAAGCGATGTTCACTGTGTTGGAACTCAGTGGCTTTTCATGATCCCCCTACCATGGCCACTTTCCAACATCTATGGGTCTCAGGTCTGTGTATAAGAGTTATTTCTACAGGGAAGCCTCCTCTGATTCTCTTAGAGGAAGTTAAACCTGGACACTTGGAATGTAGTGCGATTCAACCCTGCAGGTAAATCTTTATGTAATTGTTTCCTTCCAGGTATGGCTTTCCCACTTATCTGTTCACTCCAGAAAGAGATATCACAGTCTACCTAGCTTGCCAGTTAGCACACAGTAGACATCTACTAAAGGTACCATAATGGATAACAAGTATAAAATACTATTTTGTACATTATAATTAGAAGTAGTATGGAGGGAGGTTGAATTATCAGAACATTTCTCAATAATAAATGATAAACCAACAAATCAGAGTTGTATGTAAGAAAGAACCTATACCTCAGGCAGCCTCAAAGGAACAGGACAGGCAGGAGTTCTGGTATCAACACGTTTTACAAGCTCAGACAAGTCGCTTCATTCTGGGCTTTAATTTCTTCATCTCCAATATGAAGAGATTAAAAAGAAAATCTTTTATTCTATACTCTACTTATAATTGTCATTACATGGACTAACAACTAATGCTTAATCTCCCCTATAAAATGAGACTTCAGACACACTGGTGGAAATATAAAATGCATAATCATGTAATGCCTGGCAGGAATGACTTAACAAAGCTGGAAAGTATTATCTAAGAAAAATATTCAACTTGACAACACAAGTGTAAATAAAATACAGGCATACCTTGTTTCATTGAGTCCTGCTTTCTTGTGCTTCGTAGATATTGCATTTATTTTACAAATTGAATGTTTGTGGCAACCCTGCATGAAGCAAACCTATCATTTCTCCAACAGGCTCAGATGATAATTAGCATATTTTTAGCAATCAACTATTTTGTAACTAAGATATGTACATTGTATTTTTATACATAATGCTATTGCACACTAAACAGACTACAGTATAGTGTTAACATAACTTTTACATGTACCAGGAAGCTAAAAAATGTGTGACTTACTTTATCACAATATTTACTTTATTGTGGTGGTTTGGAACCAAACCCACTACATCTTTAAGGTATGCCTATACTAATATTAGCTACTTTTAATACATAATTTAATAAACAAAAATATTTAAAAGAATTATCTTGCGAACAATGTAAGCACACACAATCTTAAATTTCATCATGTCTGCCCATTTTACCAAAACTGCCATGTTTATTCCATTTCTCAAACTCCATTACTTCTATTGATTCTACGCACCTCATACCAAAAGCCACTTTCGATTAATCCCATCCCACTGTGAACATTATCTCCTTGACATTTTGTATATAATTGGTTCCATGTTATTTTCTACTCAGCACCAACTTCGAATGTTAGAAATAAATAACATCTACTCCAAGCCTTTAATTTTACAGATTAGCAAACCAAGAATTAGAAAGGCTCAATGAGTGGCCCATGGTTACACAGCTAGTTAGCAGAGCCAAGACTTGTCCACATGCTGCTTTGTAATTATTCTGTGGTTGTTCATGAGTTTATACCACATTCTCCTTCCTATTAAAGGCTCACACCCTGCTTTCTTCTTCTCATCCCAAAACTTCTCAGCTACTGAGCACCTACTACATTTTTCATAATTTCTCATTTTATCTTCTCAACAACCCGAGGGAACAGATACCTTTTACTCTATAGTGAGAAAAGCGATGCTTCAAGATGCTAAGCAACCCCAAAGTCACCAGCTAATCAGTCCCGGCACCAGCATTGGAGCCCTAGACTGTCTGCTTCCACAGCCCATGCTCTTCACCACCACAAACAGGAACTCCTCCACTACAGCCGGCAGCCAGGCCCTGCAGACAGTCACGTTCTGATAGTGCAAAGTGTGATTAGATCTGACATGAGGGATGTTATTTTGTTTTGAAACCAAGGAGTCAAGGCTCAACTGGCACTTTTATTTTACTGCATTCGTTCACTCAACAAACATTTATTAGCATCTACCTTGTTCCCGGCACTATTCATGGAACTGGGGACACAGCAGTGAACTAAACATGACACTGTTTCGTGGAGTTTACCTTCTAATGAGGGAGACAGACAACAGACATACAATGTGTCAAGTGGCAGTAAGTCCTATGAAAAAAACTAAAGCAGGTTAAGAAGAGTGATGAGAGGAGGGATGTTATTTTAGATAGGGTATCAGGGATTTATTTATCACACCATCATGTGATTTATAATAAGAAATATATATATATATATACACATATATATACACACACACACACATACATACATACATATACATATACACACCACACACACACACACACACACACACACACACACACACACAGACTGCCTCCCCACTTTGGCACAGAGCTGCTAAAACACTTGGAATTTTCTAAGTGATTAGAGGAATAAAGGTGTCTTTTGCTACATTACTGAGGTGACTTTTGGACCTCACCTAACGATGGGGCTGGTTGCCAGGAAAACTAACCATGTGTTTAGAGGGTTCGAAAGTTCAGTCCCCCCCCCCACACACAACACCTCCAAGGTGGGAAGAAGAGCTGGAAGATGATTCTATCGCCAATGGTCAATGATTTTATGACCATGCCTATATGATGAAGCCTCCATAAAAATGCAGAAGGATGGGATTCAGAGAGCTTCTGTTGTGGTGAACACATGGAGTTTGGGGGAGTGGTGCTTGGAGAAGGCATGAAAGCTCTTTTTTCTTTCTCACATACCTTGCTCTATGCATCTCCTCCAACTGGCTGCTCCTGATTTGTATCCTTTTATAATATACTGGTTATCGAGTAAGTAAAATGTGTCTCTGAGTTCTGTGAGCCACTCTAGCAAATTAATCAAAGCCAAGGAGGGAATAGTTGGAACCTCCAATCTATAGGCCTAGGTCAGAAGCACAGGTGACAACCTGAGCTTGTGACAGGTGTCTGACATAGAGGGACACCTCATGGGACCGAGCACTTAAACTGTGGAATCCGATCCTATCTCTGGATATACAGTAAACAGTGTCAGAATTGACTGGAATTCTCAGATACCTTGCTGGTGCCTAAGAATAGCTAGGAACACCCCTCCCACATGGTGGAATTGGTGACCAAAATCCTTTTTAGAAAGCCTCTCGGCTGAGGTGACATTGGAGCACAGAAGTAAGAGACAGAGTAATGGCAATATCTGAAGGAATCCCAGGCAATAGGGATAGCAAGCACAAAGGCCCTGCAGTGAGAGCATGCTTGGTGTATTCTAGGAGCAGACTACAAAGTAGTGGAAAGTGTGCGACCCTCTGGATAACATGGGTTCAAATCCCTGCCCTGCCTCTTCCTAGTGGTATCACTGTGGGTAACTTAATGAACACCTCCATGCCTCATCTGTAAAGTAGAGATAATGATTCCATTTCCTTAATGGGACTATTATGAGGATTAAGTAAATTAAGAACATGCAAAGCCCTTAATACCTAATATACTCTTAAGGAAATAGCAGCTATGATTTTGAACTGGGTCACTGATAACTTAGCTCCATTCAAGACAATTTATTTTTAATTTGATAGTTTTGAATCCCAGGGTTAAATTATGCTGCTGGCTTTGTACATGGCCAATAACTTCCTCCTAAGCACTTGACTTCCTTGCCTGGACTTCGAGTCCTGACAAGGAGGGCTCTGTAGGAACGATACTGATGTTATCAGGGAAAGAGCGGGAAGCAAATCCCTCTAACATCACTGTTACACTATATAAATTAGTTCTTCATTCAACATAACCCAGTTCTACCCCAAGAATCAGATGCTTCCCTAGCAGAGAAATTTACTGTCCCTTGGATTTAAGTCACTGGTTTCATAGGGCTGAATTCCACCAGTGTTGACTCTTCACTGCACCACTGACAGAAGCAAGTGGTAATTTCAACTGCAATCCTCTGTCTTGAGAAAGGTTAAAACCTCTCTTCAAAATTAAGATGGTAATTTAGTTTTTTAAAAAATCCTTTCTCCAATGTCCTTTTGGTCTAAACTTAACATTTCACTTCAAAGAAATCAAAACATCAAAGCAAAATTCAAGAGTCATCTGGCTCGGTGATCTCCAAACCATTCCTCAGAACACAGCCCCAAAGCAAGTCTAGAAGGTACCGTGAGCCACCCTGCCGATGGGCATAGAGCCAAGGGAAGATTTCAGGGCCACAAGGAAACTCTGCTCCTCTCCCCCGCGTTTTTCTTTAATGCTGTGTTTACTTTTCATCCTGATGGGCTAAAGGGCAAACCACAGGCAGAGAGAAACCACAGCAAGCCCGATCCTGTTAGAGGTAAAATGGGAGTATTCCCAAACCACTTGCAAGGCTGGGGAGAGCCCACTGCTTCAAGTCAGACAATTAAAAAGAGATCAGTGTTCTAGGTGACAGGCCTTAAACGTGGCTTTTTTAAAATCAGAGTCTCCTTCCTGACAGACCTGACCATTTTCCCTTTTTAATGTCATAAGTGTACATTTAACTATAAGAAATCCTCAAAATCTTGCTTCTTCTCATTCATTTAACTCATTCAAAAAAAATCTTTATCAAGTGCCTGTTCAATGCAGGACTGTTTTAGGTGTGGGGATTCAACAGGGAATAAAATAAATAAAAATCTCTGCCCTCGTGGACCTTACATGCCAGTCAGGGGAGACAAACCGTAAACAAGATAGATAATTGCATATGAGAGACAGATAAATACTAAGAAAACAAAGCAGAAAAAAAGAGAAAGTAAGTATTCAGGTGGCTTTGGTTTGGTTTGTTTCTATTTTGAGTAAGGATCTATAGGAAGTAAACTCTGAAGAGACCTGGGAAAACAAAAGTTCCAAGCAAAGGAAAAGAAAATAGCACATGCAAAGGCCCCGAGACAGAGCATGTTGGCCCCGCTAGGGGAATGGCAGCAGGCCCGGCAGCTGGGGCAGAGGGAGAGAGCTGGAGCAGTGATGCTCAAGAAGTAACAGGCAAGGCCGTCGTGGGCTGGTTATATGGAACTCTGCAGATCATTGTAAGGATTCTGGTTTTTGCTCTGAGAAGGACATGAACAGTAGGGTGTTTTAAGCAGAGTAATGACAGGATCCGGCTCTTCAGTGGAGAATACCGCAGAGGGGCAGAAGGAAGCACTACTCCCCGGCATGTGACCTTGGGCAGGCCGCCTCACCTCTCTGTACCTGGTTGTTATCATGTTTAGAGGGACTCGAAGAGGACTATTTCTAAGCCCCACTCTAACCCCATACTCTATGATTCGAGTTGATTTTCTTTGTCTTTTCAATACTTATAATTTATATTGACCGTAAGCTTGATTTTTCCCCAAAGCTTTAACTGACGTGGAACTGAGGTGAAGAATTCAAGTTAACAAGATATACGCGAAGCCCATGCCTCACATCCAGGATACAAAGTCGATAAGACTCGATTTGCTCTAGGGAAGTCCACAATCTGGCAGAGGAAGAAAATAAGTTCTCATGAGGCAGCAGGAGAAGTGCTGTAAGAGAAATTAAGAGAAGAAGCAACTAACCACCTGCCAGGAGGAGCCATGTGAGACATCACCAGAGACGCGAACAGAGATAGCCTGGACAAGTGAGCTACGGAGCTCCAGACAGAACAAAAAGGGGATGCGGGTGCTAGAGGAGGGACAAGTGTGAAAGAACAGGGCATGAGAGCACAGGGCATGCTTTGGAAACCATAAAGAATCTGGTATGGGTACAGTGAGTTTCATAGAGGAGGTCAAGGAAAATGGCTGAAAAAAATAGGCTAGTGCTATGTTGTTAATAACCGGACATTCCATGCCAAAGATAATGGAACAGCAGAGATTTTTTAAACGTAAGAAACAAAAACAGATCTGTTTTAGAAGGTACCCACCATGATGGATGAATAATTTGAGAGATGCTGAAGCCAAGAAAACTAACTGGAAGACGCCTCAACCTTTCCAGGCGATATGATGATTTGCAAATGGAGAAGAAAATGCCTAGTGAGAATTGGTGTGATTCGGCTAGGGGACGTAAGCAGAAGGGGGTTACTGGCACAAATGTGGCCATGGAGGCAAGGAAATATGAGTGACTAAATGACTGAGAAGGGAAGAGAGGGGAAATGGAACCTTGGAGAATGCCAGTACATGAGGATCAAGCATTAAAAAGGAAACCTGAATGGAGATCAGGAAGGTAAGGGGACAACCAGGAGAAGTAGTTCCGGGAAAGCCAACATACTAAAACATGGGGCAAAGTGGACAGTAAAGCAGCAAAAGCATCAAAAAGGGTACAATGAAAATGCTGACTAAAAACAAGCATGGAATTTTGCACTCTGCACCTTTCCTGGTACCCAGTCATGGTGGGAGTCCATCTGTAGCAGGCCCAGGAATTAATGGGAGGTGAGAAAAAAAGTCAATACCTAACTGCCTCTAGCCCTGACAGACTTCGCTATTATCAGAGATTCTATACCACCAGGAAAGTTTTATTCAACACTCTGTGGAGGTGTAAGGTGTGAGAAACAGGAACTAAGACCTGCTGGGGGTGATCTCTTAGTTAACACCTGGGTATCATGGGACCACTAATCCTGAAACTAGCAACAGGCTTCAAGAAAGGCTAGTTGCTTCTGACAAGTGCTGAGGACAATATCTTCACCCACACATCATCCAACTTCCAGTTAGGCTTCTCGCCTCTCTATTCTTCTCACACTAGCGTCCCTAGTCCTTCCCCTCAAGCAGAATAATGCTAAGCAGCAGGGACTACATTTCTGCTCAAAGCAGGGTAAAAAGTATAAAAAAGGGAACCATAGCACCAACTACCTGGTATGATGCTGGTAGCCCATAACCTGGCACCATTCAGTCAGGAAAAGGCTTTACCAAAAATACCAGTCGGTCCCAGAACACTGAGAGCAAACCCCTTAGTGTCAGCAGAAACTGCCTCGCTGCTCTTCTATCTGCTCTCTGAGAAACAAAAAGGAGCCAAAGGAGGTCAGAGTCTTTAATCCCAAAATTATTCTTAATTTACAATATAGAACGCTTGAGAAAAAATTGAAAACCAACATAAAAACTGATTTTTTTTTAAGAGTGTCTATGGTCACTTCTCCTTTACCCTCTACAAAAAAACAACCCAACCACCAAATGATCATTTTTCTTGGCCCAATTTCCCTATTTTTGTGATATTTAATTGGAAACAGACTGCTTTTTCCTGGCTTCAGAGAACAGGATCTTCAGGGTTACAAGAGTTGCCAACTACAGAATCTCAACCTTAGCAAAATTTCTTTTACCTATCTACCTACTTGAAATATATAGTAATTCTATGGAACACATTTAAATCCATTATTATTATGCAAAATGAATCTTCTCCTAACACATTAGACAACTCCTCTCCCTTTCCTAGCCTCCCTACCCAGTTAAGCTAAGTAGAATGCTGCTTTGTGTTCGGTTATCTTTTATTTAAGCATTACTAAAAGCCCTACCCAGCCAGGTATCTACATGGGATACTTTCTGGAAGCATTTTTAGAGAATTTAGAAGAACTGGTTCTACAGGAAACCTCCTTCTTAGCCCACACACTGAATGAAATTAAAACTCTGAATATCTTAGAGAGCAACTGCTCTAATAATGAAATAAAGATGCCACAAACTGAAAAAGGCATTAATACAGAAAAATGTGAAATGTATCAAGTGAGTCATCCTTCCCTGGCTCCTGTGTCAAAAACAGGGCAGCAATCATGATGAACGAGTATGATAGATTCAAAACAGAGACAAGTGCATCTTCACAAAATGGGTTGTTAGCCTAAGTATTTTTTCATGATTCAGATGGTATATTATGAATACACGACAAGTAACAATCTCTATAAATACAAACACAAAAATAAGAAAACTAAGAGGAATGTCTGCTCAGAAACACTGGCAAAAAGAGACCAGCAATAGTAAACATACCCATTTAGAAGATCAGAAACTTCTCCCACACACATAGGGAAGACCTTACTCTACAATGATGCAAAATGTATGTTATGAGTCAATGGTGCTTTCCCTCAAAGTTGAATTCAATTTGCCTGCCAATTGCACAAAGTCTAATACAACAAAATGAGACATTATTCTTTATGGATACTCAGAAGAGAGTTCTGTATTTGAGTATACTGTGTTTTAAAGGAAAAAAAAAAAAACAGAAGAGATAACTCGTAACAGCACAGGCAATATCACACAAAAGTACTTAGGGTACCACATGAACTCAAGGCTTTGGAATTTGAATCTAAGTATTTCACCTCAAATAACCTTCCAAGTATGAAAGAAAAAAAAAAAGCCACATTCTGCTTCTGTGATTATACAGTTAATTATGAAATAAAATTTGCAAATAGCCGGCAGTGTATTTTTATATCCAATGACCAATTTCAGACTGTCAAAGCACATAAATCACTAAAAATGCTAACCAAATTATACTCCCAAAAGGGAATCTTCTCACACGGCAACTGGAATGAAGTATTCATCAAGTTTCAATGAATAAAATAGCATAATAAGAACAAAAAAAAGAAACTCAAGTTCTGCGAAGCCCTCTGCCTGGCCCACTTAGCGTCCCACCATCAATGGTGGTTAAGTCATTAAGCCTGTAAAACTGCAGACCTTCTCCAGGGCAAGGCAAGCAATGAGAAAGCTCAAGGACTAGTATCTGTAAAGACTGTTATCTAAAGATCATTTTTTCAAGGACTAATCAACTTAAATGTGCTTTTACAAATGGCCCATCTGCAATTTCACACAAAAACCTGACCTTCAGCATGTAGCAGGGAAATGAATTATGAGCTTGGAAGGGCAGACAAGCAGGTGCTTCTTACTTCTGCAAAGAGCACCCATTCTGAAGTCCCCTTGTCCCTGGAGTCCAGTGTCCAAGAGGTAGAGAAAGTATATGCTTCTGTATGCCATCCTTTTTCTTAAAGTGAAGACAGACCTAACATTTCAGACTTCATTTTAAGTTATTAATGTGGAAACAATTTAACACAAATCCTGAAAATGAACTTTGCCAGGCTCTGCTATCCCAGACTTGAAGAAGCTATCAGCACAAACACCAGATTATTAACTATTTTAAGCAGGAAATATCCAGGCACAGTTCTGGGGCCCATGTTTCAGACCTTTGGGAACATTTTCAATTTTAAATATGGTGCCTATCTCTTGTAGATAAATACGCAGTTGTCAGCCTATTAAGTCTTGGTGTTTGGCCTGGAAACCGAAGAATAAAAAATGAAGAAGATGGTCCAAATGTGAGTAGCCCTACACAAAATTTTTATGAATGTTGCTTCAACATTAAATATTGCATATATCCTGGTTAAAAGATAAAAATCATTACTCTTTATGAGAAAGAAGAATGCTCGGAAATCTGTGCTAAATCTTTGCAAGGACTCTGCAGAGAAAATAAAGCTCAACGTCAGCAAACAAGTGTGCTATTTCAAAAGATATAAAACAAGAAATCTAGAAATGGACAGAGCCCAAGCAATAGACCCAGATCCTTTACAAAAGGCCATTCCAAGCTCTGTTAATTTATTTCAGCTTGCTAGAATTCGAACAAATAAGCAATAACTTGTGTTTTATGAAATGCTTCAAAGAGACAATGCTATCATCCCAAGAGTTACTCTGAAGATGTGGAACCAAAGAAATTACTGCCATGGATGCTGTTGCAGTAATATTCTTCCAAAACCACAAACACCCTCACTGAAATTATTAAAGGCTAACTGTTATTCGTAAAAGGCTAGCTTTTCATATAACCTAGATTCACTTTTTCATTCCTAATTGTCCATGTTCCTAGAGACAATACCAGACTATTTTTAAATTAAAGATCCCTAAAAACATTTATCTAACTTAGTTATGCAAATTTCAAAAAATAGTTAACATTTTTTAAGTTTTAAAATATATGGAAAATGTTCCAGCGGACAGACTGAAACAACGATAACATCATTTTTAAAATAACTATTAAGAGGGGGAAAAGAGAGAAAAAAAAGAAGACTGTTCTCAATTAACTAATGAACCTGACGATTATAATTAGTTTTTGCCCAATAGCAATGAGAAAAAGAAGGAAAAAGAACACACATTTTCAAAATGGATTATCAAAAATGAGAGTAACTGAATATGACCACAGAGCAAATTCATCCAGGAAAAATATTACCGCATTTTAATATTTACCAGTTGTCCTTTAAATTCTAACTGTTCTGTCTGTTAAGCTTGAAAGTCAAGTCGGAACTTCCCACATATTTATGATCCCAGGAAATTGGCCATCACTTAGATAATAAAGAAGTCAGTAATGATCACCTTCTCAGTACTCAAAGGACATTAGAGTCCTTTAGCTCTAGGCGCTTAGGCCCAGATCTGTTCTCAGAAAAACCAGCAGTCACCTGATTTTTACAAGATACAACGAAGTTTGCATGCAAAGGGAAAGATTAATTCCTTTGAGCCTTAAAAAGAATGGGACAATACTTTCCTTTAAGCAAACCGATTTTGTCAATCTATAAAGGCTTTCCGTTAGAAACCCTAGGAAGCCTTGAGGCATCTTGGCCCCCCTGCTATGAGTATTGATAGAGGACAACTAATTTGCCAAACTCCAAGACCTGGAACAATAAGCCTATTAGGGAGTTGGGGGTTGATAAATGTTTGCTGAATGAGTAAACTGGATGAGAGCATGGAAGACTAAATTACAACCTCAATAAAATGCTACTCTAAAGTGTAAGCGTAATGCTGAGATTTAGAAAGAAGAGTGTAATTTGAAAGTTATTTTAAAACAGGATCCCCTTGACCCTAACCTAGTAAATGAAGTAAAGTTAATACTACCTGATACACAAGAAATAAGAAAGGAAACTGGCCTACAAAACTACAAACTAATATTGAAAACCTTTTAAAAAGCCAGTTTGTTTTTCCAAGCATGCTAATTCTTAAATAGTTTATGTTATATTTAAAGGTATGTGTGTCAATAGACACATCACACCTATTATTAGACAAATATAATTCTTCTTAACTATTGCTGCACTAAAATATAAGCCTCTGAAGAATGCACAGTAACAGAAATGCTGCTACTCAGGATAACAATTCCTTATTCTCTTGAACTTGGAGGATGTTAATGAAAAATGATAATGACAGGATTGTGAGCGTACCAACCTCCCTGAGAACAAATTTACTACATGCAATTTTCTACAAAAGACAAATGAGGATCATTAGAAAAGGATTTACAATAGATCTCTCTGGACTCCCAGTTCTCCTGGGTAACCTGAAATATTATTCAAAGTATACAAAACTATTTTACATATATCTCTTAAAGAAATGGAAATAACTACATGTGTGTATATTTTTGTCTGTCCAACCATCACAGCTTCTGACATATATCCAACATATAGACCCTGTCCTCAAGGTCATTTTCATTGTCATCAGTTGAAATTAAACCCAGTTCATTGTAAGTTCACAAAGAAACTTGGTTATTTTGCTAGATAAATTCACAACTTTTTCCACTTCTGAAATGTATGTTTAATACCCTAAAAACTGGTTTACGAGTCTAATAGACATCAACAGTGTTTTATACTCCCCTGTTGGCTAATATTCAAAATAACAATGAATTCCCCAGGGGTTGCCTTTGAAGTGCTGAGGTTCAAAAGTAACTTGGTGACTTTTATATTTAAAACAAGAGCTGGATCAACAGCAAAGTTAAGCAAAGCTGCCATGTAATGGTACAATTCCATCAAAACAGGAAAATTAAAGTTGACAAATGACAAAGACAAACTGGAGGGCAAAAAATATGCTGAAACCTTGAACCACTAAACAATGCACAGTTAAAGCCAAAAGCAGAGAACACCAAGAAACAGAGCAACATCCTTTAACTGACACAATGGCATGAAATCAATTTCATTTTAATAGCCCTTAAGGGGTAAGAATTATTTCCCTGCTTCTGTGCCAACCCCAAGCTGTTTCCTAAGGAAGCCAAGTAATGCTGACCAACAGTAAAAGAAATTAAGAATAAAGGTCCATATTAATTAATACGAATCAGAGTTCTATATATAATAACTTGGAGCCAGTTTCAAAGGAGCTGTAATTTGGCACCCCCATATCACCTAAATTAATCACAGAGACTTTATTTGTGTTTCAAGAGATGTGTGTTCAACTCAAACGGGAAGCTGAACAATGGGAGAAGAAGCCTGGACTCACTGCATACAAATCTGACTGCACTTGCTGCTCTCTGCTGAGTGACTAAGCTAACTCTGGAGTCACACAGAACTAACAGAAAGTTGTGCAGGAGCTTGGGCAAGTAACTAATCTCAAGTGTCTTATCTGTAAAACTGGGCCGTTGACAGTATTCTTAACCATAGAGCTGGTATGAGTATTGAGTGCAACTGTGTCCGTAAGGCATTTAGGAGAGTGTCTGGCACAGTTTGGGCTCAATAAACGTTAGCTATGATCATGACCCACAAGAAATTGCTAATTTCGCACTGAAGCAACTGTTTGCAGCCTAAAGTACCAGTTCAGAAAAATTAAAAGGTCTTGAGACATGTGCTCTGGTACTTGTAGAGACTTCTCTCCTCCCAAACGGCTCTCTTACTTTTCTTGGAAGGAAGACGGAGTTCAGAAAACGCCTGATTCTCCATCTCAGTCTGTCACTCCTACCATCCCTTACCCTCTTCGCTCTTCTCCCACCTCTGGGCTCAGGACAAGCGCACTAACACAGCAATCCTATGAGGCCAGTTCTATTATTATTCCCATTTCACTGCCAAGGCAATGGAGCGATTTTCTTCTCCTAGCTTTTCTGTAGACCCTAAATCCATTAAGTTGTACTCTGCCAAGGTTAATTCACAACTTGACAAGCTGGTCCCCTACACTACGTGATTCTGAAAGTGGGGCAAATGCCCTAACAAGAACAAGACTGCAAGCAGACTCTCCTAGCAAGAGTCCGAGACTTCCAAGCTCATTCTAATCAAATGAATAAGAGACGCCTTCCAAATAAACTGGGTAGGGCGGCTAATAAGTTACCAGGGGGCGCGTCCTCCCCGGGGGCTCAGGGCTGCAGCGCTCTGCGCTGCCCACAGAGCGCGCACCCTGCGGGCGCGGCCCTCGCGGAGCGTAGCTCCTGACAGTGCGCGAGTGCCGGGGCGCAGCCTCTGCAATCCCAACTGAGTGCAAACCCACGACAAATCTTTCCCACCGACGCTGTCACGCGCCTGATGGGAAGGGGCCGGCGCACCCCGCAGGAGTCAGAAGAACCGCGCAGAAGTCGATGAAGGAGGGCGTAGAGAAGTCTTCCCGAGCATATGCATCGCCCCGAGCGCTGCCCACCCGGCACGGCCGCCCCCACGCAAGGCTGCGCACGGGTCCCGAATACTCGCCGCCCGACCACCACCACCCATCCCAGCACGGGGATCCGGGAGGCCGGAGCGATCCCGGCCGTGAGGCAGGCACGGAGCCCGGCGCAGCGCCAGCAGGCACCGCGCAGCCTGCAGAGCCCGCGGCCGGGACGGGTGCGGGGCTAGCGACGCGCCCAGGGCCGTCCCGGCGCGGGCTGCAGTGCAGCGGGGCCGGGCCCGCACGTACCTCGGAGGCGGTGTGTCAAGCGGAGATCCACCCGCTGCAAGTTGGAGGAAAGCAGAGGCGAGTTTCCCCGCCCAGCGCACGGCGGCCGCGAACTCCGGCAGCTGCAGCGCCGCGGCGCAACTACGCCATCCGGACCCAACCGGGACTTTCACGTCCTGCAGGGAGCTCCGGGAATCACGCAGGGAAAGTGGCCGGGCACTAGAGCCGCCGACTTCCCTCACTCACTCACTTGGAAGAGGAAAGCGCCACTCGGCTTCCCTGAAACCCTCGATTACCCCCATCGGGCCGACCCAGCGCACTCGCTCGCCCTCACACACACGCGGGCGGGGACAGGCAGGATGCCACAGCAATCAGCGCGCGGGGGGAAGGGCGCTCCTCCTCCGCTGGCCCCACCGAGGGCTGCGGGCCGCCGAGAAACTCCTCCTCCCGCCGCCCGCCTCCTCTCTCCTCCCCCTTTCCTCCTGGACCGATGGATGAGCCCCTAGCATTGCGTTTCCTTTCGGACCCAGGAGGGAGGGAGGGAGAGAAGGAGCGCGGAGAACAGGCCGAGCTGCTGGGTTCCCAGGTTGGGGCACTGGGGGGGGGGGTTCCATTCCTCGAGGAAGATTGGGGTGGGGAGGCCTGAATACGCGAGTGCGAGCTGCAGAGATTCGCTCCCTCAAACGAAGTCCTTCAAACTTTCCAGGGCTCTCTGGAAGAGTTGGGTTTTCATTTGGTTCCCTGCGTCTTGACACAAAAACTCTAAAGTCTCAGTAATCTGATCACACTCTCTTGCCCACTCCCTAGCACAGGCAGCCTGCACACGTTCATTCTGTCCGTTAGTTTTTGCCACGTCCAGTCGCGCTTGGTACCTCAAGATGCGCTCTGATGGTGGGAGCCAGCGGGGTCTTGCCTCCTCTCTAACAGCTGAGAGTGCATTACCCAACCCGTCCCCTTCTCGCAAAGTAAATTAGTACAAAAATGAGCGCATAACTGGCGCTACCCTAAGATTGGCGCAATATAAACCAACCCGTCGGCAGCCGTGCAACTGCTTGCCTGTGAATATACCCAGCAAGCGCTGACAAATGCAGTAATCAGAACACCACTTTGATACTTCTGTTTACACTCCGCTTTTCCATTAAAAGACAAGACTTAAATCACAGGACACTGTTTTACCAAGGCTGGTAAAATGACCATGGGCTGCCAGGTTTCAGAGACCGGACTTCCAGTCCTGACTCTGCGCTTAGACTAGCTGTGGGACCTTGAACAAATGGCTTAGACTCTCCAAGTCTCTTTTCCCCCCAATGTAAAATGAGGAGCTTGGCCTAGGAGATCCCTTCCAGTTCTAAGAGTTATGGCCCTAGGCCTTTAATATGTTGGTGAGTGGAATGAGGAGGTTTCTTATTATGTTATTATTTGGAAAGTTATTGGATTTCCTTACTTTGAGGGAAGAGGAAGTATTTCTCATCCCTTTGTCTTGCACCTACATATAGAGAATCCACCCAATTGGACAAACTTGCACAAATGTCAAATCATCATTGATCATCTGGATTTACTGCAAAATCCTCCTCAGTGAACCAACCATTCATTACTTATCGATATATATTGAGCATCTACTGTGTGAGAGGCTTGAGCTAGGCCTCCGAGATACACATAAGCATACTATCAGGAAAGAACAAACAGTCTAGGGTGGAGTTAGTCTCAACTGTGATACAGTCTCTCTAGATTTAAGGCGTTAGATTTCTCCTTGACTTGAATTACATAGTATTCATGCCTCAAATTGTCAAGTTTTTGTTTCAAGTGCAGACATGAACACTTGAACTGGGTGTGAATATTTAATCCTACATTTAAATGTATCAATCATGTTAAGTAAGGCTTTCTACTTTCTAAAGAAAATGGTGTAGAAGAAGAGAAAAACCAAGTCCTAGATAACTTAGGAGTGACTTGTCTCTAAAAAGTAATAAAGTGACTATTCACAGTGGAGCTTGGTTTTCAATAGTATAACCATCACTATCTATTGAGCAATTACTCTGTGCCAGGCAGAGTCCTAAACACTCTATACATATGAGCACATTTACTTCTCACAGCCTCATAAGGCTATACACAAACCTAGATAGATACTGAGGCCTTACAACTTGTCAAAATAGTATAGCTTATAAGTGGAAGGACCAGGATTCAAAACCACATCCATCTAGCTCTGAGCACAAGTCTTCAACCACCAGGACATACTACAAAAGCTTTATATATTGGCAAAATAAAAGGTTGTGTGTGTTGGGAGGGGGGGAGGGAGAGGAAGGTGGTTGATTGGGATTTTTTTTTTTTTTTGGCAAAACATCTTTGAAATGCCGGCTATTTAATTAATTTCTATAGATGATGTGGGAAAACACAAGAATTTATATCGGTATTTACCCAACTAACAATGTCTACAGAGGGTTTTTTCTCTTTAAATCTTGATACTAATAATGTGATATTATTTGCAGAAATCCAGATTCCTGAAGCATAGAGCAAAGGTTCAAAATAAACTTAAATTTTTGATTTCCCAGCAAAGTTCTAGAAACAGGGTTCCCCTACCTTTTATTAATGGTAATATTAACCGATTCCTAAGGAAATGAATCCTGTCCTTTCGTTGGGTTCTTAAGACTATGCTTGAGTTACAGTATTTGCTTCTATAAGGTAAAAGCTGCTTTTGGTCCAAGGGAGTGTCTTGGTCATTTGTTCTAAATTTTTTCAAGAATTCTAAGCAGAGAGGTTAAATAAAAAGGTGCACTTTTATCTTGCTTGCATGAAAATCATTTGACAGAAGAGAGTCTCAGTGATTTCTCCCAAGGAACCACCCCTACTATAGGCATGGACGTGATCCTTTATGATGATGATTCATATTTACTGGCATGTCTCCAGATTCTGTCGATCAGCAGATAACTGAACAAATTCGTAATAACTTGTTTATGTTCCTTACAAAAACAGAAGCAAACACTTCAAATTTCTGCAAGACTATATCATTAGAAAATCATTCAATTTTTCTTCTTTAACAAGTTCTCATGTGGTACTTAGCACATACTTTGCCCTTTACAGATTCTAAATCGTTAAACCCTTATAACAGCTCTATTATCCTCATTTTGTTACCAGGACCCCAATGTTAGAGTTTGTCTGCCTGTGTGCACTGGCACAAAGAAATGGACAACAGGAGTTTGCAGTATAGAAAGAAAAATAGTTTTATATTGAATTGGCCAATCCAGAGATGAGAAACTTATAAAGATCCGACTCCCGATGGCAGTAGCTTATGTCATACAAGGTAAAATCACAAGACACCTTGGGTAAGGGGTCTGGATCATGCTGGGAGCTGATTGGTTGGAGGTAAGGTAATTATTTCCTCAGGTCTTGAGGACAGTTCTGAGGTCTCTTCCCGCATCCCCTTGTCTGATCTCATAAGAAAGTAGCCAGGGGAGTCATTCCACCTTAGGGCCCAAGAGCTGAATCATAACTTAGGTTAAGATGTTATCTTTAGCCTGCTAAAGGTCTAGACCTGGTGACCATTAGTTAGGTCTGAGCTATATAGTCTCTGCTGCCTCAGGAGTTGCTGATTATGGCGGGGCAGGAGGTAGGCTAAGTTGCCGAGAGGAGAGAGAGAGAGAGAAATTTAAAGCTAAATTTAATCAAAGTCATAAGAATTTTAATTTTACATGTTAGAAAAGGATGCACGGAGAGATTAAGTAACTTGCCCAAAGTCACACAACCAGCAAGTGGTAGAGCCAGGTACTCTGGCTCCAAAATCTGCTCAGAACCTCCACTCTATGCTGCTAACAGATGAATTGTAGCCCCTTCCACTTACAGAGAGTCTTATTTTTTAAAGCTCAAGCCTTTAAAAGTTTCAAAAGATAAAAACAAAGTTTGTCTAGGAGAAATATTAGCTCCCCACAGCTACATAAAAAATAGATACCTTTTGCCCAGTAAAGAAGAGAGAAGAGATATCAACTTTTAAAGTGCCTGTGAAACAGCCAATATCTTGGAGGCAATTGCATAACAATTCTTAAGAATGTGTGACAGAACATGAACCAAATGTTCCCAAATTGTTGTGACAGGGTACTGGTCTACAAACTATATAGCATGTGCTCCCATTTTCTGCTTGGTTGACCTATTATTACAGACGGATTTACTGCTTTAATCTAAAATTCACCCATAAAGATTCCAGTTATGCCTGTAGGTGTTTTATGTATCACCACAATCTAAGGCCATAATCAAAAACCACACTTCCTATATCTATATCCAAGATTAGAATTTGGTTTCACTGATAAAATTCACAGCTGGCAAATTTCAAATTAATGAGGAAAAAATACTATCAGATGAACCTGTATGCAGAGCAGAGCCCCAAACAGACACCTGATTCAGGCCTGAGGGATTCCTCAGAGAACTTTGAAATAAAAATCCAGAGCAAATTCCCTTACAGTAATCACGAGATCCTGCAAACTTGTCATTTCCTGCACTCCAGTGGAGGTTTCCACAATGCACCTCCAATTTCCCCCCAGCGGGGCTTCTGACAAGCAGGAAACCTCACACCATTTCAAAGTAATAGCAAGACCCCCCGGCAGAGGTCCCTGTGGTCCTAGCTCTGGAGGGGGTGTGGCAAAGCTGCTGCTGTCCCTGCCTCTGGAACAGATATTCAAGAGGGAAAGACTTCATTCGCCATGCCCCACCTCCATAGCTGCCCTGCAGAGAACCTTTGTTCCGGCCTGGAGAAGAAAGAAATTGTGAAATACAGACTTGTTATTTCTTGTTCAAGGAAACGAAAAAAAGACAAGGAACACCCAGGACATATACAATATCTGCGAATATTATGAACCTCATTGCCTTTCTTTTAACAAATACAAGAAATGCCGAAACTCTACTGCTAAAAACACTCAAATTTAAAAATTATTATTGCTATTGTTCTTATTGTTGTTATTATTTCTACCCTTTATTGAGCACCTACTTTGTGCAAAGCCTTGCTGTAAATTTGGCCTTTAAAAATTTATTTTCCAACATATTTTGAAAATAGTTGTATTTGTTTCAAAATTACCTGCTATAATATTTCTTAAGGTCACTCACTCTTCTTTTAACATGTAATCTAAAGAACAGGAGTGTTTCTCAACTGGGTCCTGCAGATATGTTCTTCAAGATTCAGTAATGAGTTCAATAAGAAATTTGTCTTCATTTTGTATTTTTGTTTGAATGGTAATCTTAAAAAGAAATCTTTTACCCTCTTTTGTTTGGGGGTGAGGGCTGGGGATAAATTAAAAACCAACAGACTTTAATTTCTTGTCAGTTTTTCAAAGTAGAAAATTTATTCCCATGTGTTCTTAAGTTTTTTTTTTCTTTAAAAGGGGTATTTACATTGTTAACATTTGAGAAATATGCTAAAAATTTTTAAATTAAAATTTCCGTTAAAGTTTCCTCAGTTTACTCTGATAATTTATACTGCTTCCTGGAAGATGTTAGCTTCTTTTATGTTCCAAAAACCAACCAATATTCATTGAAATTTGCTAAGCCATATTAAATGTGAAAGATACATATAGAATAGAGGTGACAGGAAATATAATCAAAAGATAACAAAAGAACGGGAAAGTATTATATGTTAACTGTTAAGTGTGGCTGTAAGTGCTAGAAGTGAGATTATCTTTGGTCTGGAATGATCTGTGCAAAGAAATGAGCTGAGGATACAGTGCATGAGGAAGGGGCTTCTTGATCTCAGCCAGTTAAAACAGAGTAGATATAAACCAAGACCCCAGGCCAGAGCCAATATGCCTGCTAACTAAAGTTAGCTGAAAGAAGATAAAGAGTCAGGTGCCACTTAGAGTGGAAATAATGTGTAATGTTCTAGATATCACTTTTATTTTGTACTATGTTGATAAAGATAAAAAATCATATCCATACTACTATTATTGTTGCTGGAAAATGCTGGCCATCTTGAAATGCTAAAGGCCCTCATAGTAAAAGAGAAAGAAACAGATCTTAAAAAGATTTTGGCTACTCTTCAAGTGTGAGAGAAAAGAAGGAAGCATTCATTAATTTAAACGGTCTCTCTTCCCTTCCCACTCACCTTTTTTCTTGGAGAACGGATAACACTTCCTTCTTTGCTTCTGATGCCCTACACTACACAGTCTCACTAGCATCCCTTTCAGTTTTCTCTATAGAATGTGAAAACAACCTCAACTCTGTTTTAAAAATCAAACAAACCAACTTTTCAGAGCTGTAAAAATCGAAAACTTCATAAGGTTTTGTGCATTTTGCGTGGCTTTATGTTCCTCATTCTTTTTTCTTCTCTTTTCACCAAATTTCTCCCTGCTTTTATTAAAATGTAATTTTACTAAATTTAAGTGCATAAACAAAGGAATCCATGCACATTTGTAAAAATGTACATTTTTAAAGTTAACATATAAATTAGTAAATTTTATAGATTTTTTCCTCATATGAATTATTTTCCAGTCTTTCATTGTGCAAAATATCTTCAAAACTTCACTGCGTAGTCTTTCAACTTTTCTCATAGCTTGAAAATTTTCAAAATACAAAGTTTAAAGGGAAGAAAACTTTACTGGGGAATGCTGAACTATAACTTTGCATTTGACCTGGGATAATCTCAGATTTCATTATGTTGGATAGAAATCCTTTTAACATTTTTTCAGAGAGGTAAGTGGTACATATCTTAAAAAAAAAAAAAAAAAAAAAAAGACAGACTGAAGCTCTGAAACTGGTTCTTCGGATATTTGACTTTATAAAATAACTCCCAGGTTCAACTCAGCTGGAATTTTGAGTGTCGCTTGAGTGCACTTGTATCCTTGCCTGAGTGCTTTTCTCTTTCCTATATTTTTTACAAACTGGTATTTAAGCTTTGAGATTCTCTTTCAGAGGAGGACATAATGGTCTTTTCAATAGAATTCTGCAGCTCCACTGTTTTTATAGATGTTATACTGTCAAACCATAGCCTGCTAGAGTATGGTGTGGCATTTGCGTATTTTTGTGATGGAAGTGCAGCATCAGCATATTTGGGGGAATATACAACTTGACTTGGGAAAGAGGTATATTTGTTGGAAAGGTGCTATGCCTGAAAAGCATATTTTAAAAGGCTTTGTTATCTTTAGGAAAACCTCATTTTGAAACATTAGAAAAGCATCATGTCCCAAGGGCTTTGATGTGGCACAGTTCCGTTAACAGCATATTTTCTTTGTATATATTGGGCTCATTAAGCTCAAATCAACCTCATAATTACATGATTGTGTCAAGATTAACTGAATGGACAATCCAAAAGTCCTGAAGGTCATCTGAAGGGCCCTATCCAATAATACTTTTATTCCTCAGTGATTTTTAGGCTGACTTGATGAGAATGTGCTGTGCAGCTAGGCCGAGAATTATGTATGCTTTGTTCCAAGATCCGTTTATTACTATTGTGTGTGCTGAAATGTGCATACTTTCTAAACCTAGACACAAAGAAGATCTATCTCCAAAAAATAAAAGGATAGATCTTGTTTACAAGAAATTTTCAAAATACATAAAAATGCAAAGAATCTAACAAACACCTATGTGTCAACACCCAGAATTACTAATTCTTAATATTTTGGCAAATTCTTTGTCCTTCTACATAAAAATAAAATATTACAGATAAAATTAAAGGCCCCCGGAACAACTCCTTAGCTCCAGTCCAGATTGATTACCCTTTCAGTCTCTTCAGAGAAAACCACTTTCATGGATTTAGTGTATATACTTCCAGTGTGCTTTGTTATACTTTTACATATACATATATGTGTGTATGTGTGTATTTGTATATACATATGCATATATACACATATTTAAAGAAAATAATACATTATAATATGGATGTATATGTTCATTTTTAAATGTTACATAAGGAGCACATAACTTATGACTTGCTTTTTTCATTCAACATTATGATTTTTAAATCCATCTGTGTTGTAGAAATGGAGATAGTTTGTTTCTCCTAGTTGCTTGATAATATTCTACAGTATTAATATACCATTTAAAATTTATCAATTCCCTTAAAGATGGTTATTTGAGTTTCTACTTTCTATTATTATAAACAATGTTTCAATGACCAAAAGATTCTTGTAACTGTCTCCCAGTTCCCATGTGCAACAATTCTTCTATCCTATGATATATAACTAGAAGTGGAATTATTGGGTTAAAGGGTATAAACAATTAAAATGTTACAGATATTGCCAATGTGTACTCCATAGGGGTTTTATTATTGTAGATTCTGTCTGACGGAATGAGCCATCAACTTGTCCAAATCCTCACCATGTTGATACTATCAGACTTTTCAGTTTTTTTAATCAGAAGAGTGATTTGCTTTGCATTGACTCCCTATAAAGTCGAACATGGTCTCACATGCTTGGTAAGTACTCAGTTTTCCTCCTCTGTGATACATGTTCAGTTCCTAGACAGAGCAAATCTGGAAAGAAATTTAAAATCCAGTTATTAAAAAGCAATTGTACTAAAATTTTGACATATTTAAATTCGTATCTTAAAATACTGTTTTTCATTTTTGTGCATCAGGGGGAAAAGCTGTTTTAATTTTTTTTAATGCAAATGAAGATATACTTCTTAGATATGATAACAAAACAAGTATTTTCACTACTTCAACTAAATGTTTGCCAATTAGTAGGTGCTCAATAAATATCTGTGAAGGAATGAAAAAAAAAGAATAGGGTAAGAGTTAATTTCAGAAGGGGCGTTTCAGGAAAAGTGTTTTGCTAAAGATAAAACTATAGGGTAAAAAAAGTTAAAAATACAGTCAATACTTCTTTTAATTAATTTCATCTCTTGTAATTTAGATGATGATGATTCTGCTTTTCAGGTTCAAAATCAAATGCCTCTAATGCTAATGTGTTAACCAAGGTGATTTTTATCAGGGACTCGCCATCAAAGGTCTCTACGAAAGGCTTCCTTTCCCTCCCTCTGTTGTTGTGTTCTGGTTTTGACTACAAACAAAACAAAGATTATTAATTTAGTGCAGTTGTAGCAACCCTGAGTTTTCAGCTGAAACACACACACACACACACACACAAGGATTCATAAAATGTCAAGAAACTGCTTTGACTCTCTTCTCGGTCATATGACTTGAATTTTGTGTGCAGATACTTGTGGTTGTTTTTAAGATTCCAAAATATACTACTCCTAGAGATTACGATCCATCCATATTGAGCCTAATTATTTAAATCCAATCTTTTAGCTACAAATGGGCCATTTCTGAGCTATCATCAATTTAGTTAACAGTAACTTTTAAAATCTCTAGTCAAGAGATTTTATGCCAACTGTAATTTCCTGATGCAGTACCTAGTTTTCTCTTATAGAACACAACAGAAAAGTACTGCATATAAGAAACTCTACACTTTGACCATTTTCACCTTGCAATACCTATTCTTGACTCACTCTTCTGTTGTGCAAAATCGACAAGGTCCGTTATTAGTGCTCTGTTTGAAAAATAGTTGGCGCTGTAGCAAAGCCGAATCATCATGTAGCTTTACGGTGTTTCAAAATAACAAATACTAAAACTGTGACTGCCGTGCTCTCTCTGGGTATCCTCCCAGCGGTGCTTAGAGTGAAAGAGATGGGCTTCATAGCAACTCAGGAGAAATAAAAGAAAGTTACAGTCTTAAGGAAAACAGCTGACAAAAATATCATGCCTTCTATGACAGAAGGTAGCATTCTCATACTGGTGTGCCAAGGACTGCTTCCTTGGTCCAACAGGATTAGGAAAAGCATATTAATTAATACAGTAAATCCTCAATGAATGTGGTCGATAGTTTCTTGGAATTGAGGCCAAATAACATAAGAAAACTAACTGATATAAACAAAAGTTAAGTACCAGTGCATTTCATCAACGTTATAGCAAAACGATGTCATTTGAAGACCTGTGTACATTAACATTAATGTCAACATATTAAACATTAAATATTAACATTGAATATTTAATATTGGCATAGTAACCTTACTATTAACAGTGAAACCTTTTAGACATTTTGAAGTAAAGGTCCCATTTTATTATTATTATTTTTTAAAACGCCTGGTCTTCCTAGGTGGTCTCCCACCAAATTCTAACTGGGCCCAATTCTTGCTTAGCTTCCGAGATCAGATGGAATGGGGCTTGTTCAGTGTGGCGTGGCCGTAGACCAAGACCCCATTTTAAACTCATTTTAAGCCTATGTTTTCCAAACTTTTTGACCCCAGAACCCTATTTTAAAATGTAATACCCATAGAACTAATGTTCTATAGAACAGTGGTCCCCAACGCCCGGACTATGGACCTCTACTGGCCCGTGGCCTGTTAGGAACCTGGCCGCACAGCAGGAGGTGAGCGGTGGGCCAGCTAAGGAAGTTTCATCTGTACCTGCAGCTGCTCCCCACCTGCGCTAGCATCGCCGCCTCAGCTCCACCTCAGATCATCAGGCATTAGATTCTCATTTGGTCCTTGGTGCCAAAAAGGTTAGGGATGGCTGCTATAGAACACTCTTTGGGAAACTCTGATATAGGATAAAAAATCATATGATTGTTTGATTTAAACAATGCATTCCATCAGTGTATATCATCAACAAGTATTTCCTTTGCTGGTGACTCACATCTACTAAATCGGGGTTCCAGAATGGTGTCCCTGACTCACATGTTCAGAGAGAGAGTCCCAAACCAAAATTCAGGCCCTTTCCTCCCCCTATGTCTCCTTCTCCCCACTACAAATAGCCTTGGATTTAGTCCTTACAGACTGATAAGAAACTCTGAATGAGATCTCACCCCCATCGCCACCTTGAGCCCAGCACCAGATTTGAGGACCACCATGCATCTGACCCTTGTAATCTGAGTTAAGTATCTGAGCTGCTTCTCAGCTCCAGTGCAAAGATAAGAAATAGAATCATAGAGTATTTGTCTTTTTGTGACTGGCTTATTTCACTTAGCATAATATCCTCAGGTTGTAGTAAATGACAAGATTTCCTTCTCTTTTAAGGCCAAATAATATTCCGTGGTGTGTATATATCACATTTCGTTTATTCATTCATCCACTGATGGATGTTTGAGTTGGTTCCATCTCTTGGGTATTATAACAGAGATGTGCAACTACCTCTTAGAGATCCTACTTTCAATTATTTTGGATACATATACCCAGAAGTAGGATCGCTGAATCATATGGTAATTCTATTTTTTATTTTTTGATTAAATAAAAAATATTTATATATATTTTTTATAGAGACTGTACTATTTTACATTCCCACCAATAATGTCCAAGTGTTCTAATTACTCCACATCCTCACAACACTTATTTTCTGGGTTTTTTTTTATAGTCATATATAGTTTTTATTAAGTGTGTTTTTATTGGTTTTAATTTTTGAAAAATATGTAACAACTCTTCATTAATCCAAATTTTTGATTACCTAGAACACATAGAAATGGTATCCAAACAAACAAACAAACAAACAAATAAATAGTTTCTCCAAAATAAAAGGAAAGCACAGCAAGAAACAATATTTACATATGCGCAATTATGGGAAATTACATCCCAAAATCCAAATAAAACAAATTATTTTTTTTGCAGCTGCTTAATCTTTTATATGATCAAGATGACAAGGATTTAAATCTGTTTTTACTCAGCTATTTGTTTAAATAATGTCATTGCATATTTAAATATTATAAACACTATTGCATACTGCATTATAATGTTTAAAAATATCGAGCTGACTTTTTCAACTGTTCTTGAAATAAACAAATCAAAATGAATAGTATATGTTCTCCAATACCCAAGGAATTTCTAGGAAGTTTTCTGATCAGTATCAGGTAGTTCTAACATTAGTGCTTTAAAACTAAGTACTAGCATAGACATTATGTAATTTAATCTTCTCAACATCTTTATGGGCTAAATATTATTAAAAAACTGAGACGCAAACAATCTGCCCAAATATAGACATTTAAGAAGTGGTTAGCTGAAACTCAAAACATGGTACTCTCCAAATCCCTACCTCTTTTTACTCCTCATTAGAAAACATAGTTCTATTTGACCTAGTTTAGTTTTTAAAATATTTTTTTCACATATTTTTGGGGTATGTATACAGAACACATTTTTTTCTCAAATAGTCTCAATTAATTACATTTTGGAATTGATCCCTCTGTGGAAAGTTAAAACAAACACGCAATGCCGATACAGCTCCCAGCTGTGAAAAGTCAACATGGAAACAAGGCACTGCCACACATCCAGATGATGGGGTCAGGAGCACACATCTGCACAAGAGACCGGGCTTATGAAAGGAGAGAGTTGTGGATGGGGCCAGTGCCAGACTCTCCACTCCCTTCTTCCTGCCTGCTATGCCCAGGATCTCATTAGATTGGCTGAGATGCCTTCCAAGTCTTCCAAAACCACCACGGGTTGTGCATTTTTGGAAAAAGCAGCAACCCAGGTTCTGCTATCAGTCTGCTGGATTGGTTACTTAACTTTTATTTTTTTTTAATGTCATCCTAGGCCTCTTCTTTCATAAAAGAAAGAATTTAAAATGTAGATATTGAATTTTTGATGGCAAATTCTGATTTATCCATAAGCATATCTAAATAAGATTGCCATATGAATTAGAAATTCTTATACCTAGCTCATAGTAAATATAAATAATATATACTTATATGTATTCATATTAACATATTTATATTTATGTATAATTATAAGTTCTTAAGAATTTATAGATATATAGATATTTACTATGTATTATTTACACTATATTTATTGTATCTATACCCATACATATAGCTATAGATATAGCTACAATGATCTAGGCATATCTCTAAATACATTGAAAATTTTGATAATTGAATAAATTCTCATAAAATTTGGAAATTTAAAGAGGGAATAGTGGTTGAAAGCCTGGGCTTTGAGATTAGAAAGCTCTGGGCTTAGATTTTGGTTCTAGTGTTTGTCAGCTGTGTGAACTTGAGCACATTGCTGAACCTTGCTCAGATTCCTTATATGTAAAAGGAACCATAACACCTACTTTTTAGGATTTCTGTGATAATTAAATGTAAAATAATGACAGGTTTGCACACTTCTTGGGGCATAGAATATGTCAATATGTTGAAGCTATTATTAGCACAGGGATCAATTCGTTTATTTAACACTTGTCTCTAGGGTACAGGAAAATGTTAGTTATTCGAGCTTTCTAAATTTAGGATTCCAAACCAACAAAAACTTACTACTTATCCAAAAGAGATTTCGATAAGGTTTTCTATTACTCAGAACTATTGACGAGTCATTTTTGCTTGCACCAAGTTAATCATTCTCACATTTAGACTGGAAAGCAACATCCAAAGCTCTTTTGGTTGAAAGTGATAGCAACGCAACTCGAATTAGCTTAAGCAAAAGGGAACGTATTGGCTCCAATAACTGGGAACTTTAAGGACTGATCTAGCTTCAGATGGTATTAAATGTTGCCAGGGCTTTGGTTCCCCTGTGTGTTGGCATCATTATCAGAGAGCTTCTTCCATGAAGCCTGGGGTTATGACCATAAGCTTGAGGCTTACGTGGTTTTAGCTTGAGAGCCCAGAGAAAAGGAGCTCCTCTTTCTCCTGCAGCTATAAATCTCAGAGAAACAAATCATAGAGGAGATTCTTATGAGTGCAGAGTAGGTGGTCCACTGCGGTCATCTCACTAAAACAATGCGGCCTGGAGAAAGATGATTCCCCAAAGTTGAGAATCGGGATCTGAATCCTGACAAAGGAGGATGGTAGAGTGAGCAGGTAATAACAATAGATGCCCACAGCAGGTAATTTTAGTTGGATTGTCTGAAAACAAAGACTTCAGCATGGCCATGGTGTCATGGCGTCTATTAATATACGCACTACTTCAAAGAACCACATAAAAATGTTTCAAAGGGTCATTGGGGTGGGACATTCTTGACTCAGGCTTATTCTTCATCCTAAGCTCCGCACTGGCAAAAATCTGAAAAAAAAAAAAAAATGTAGTTAACCTCATCTGTTCTGCATCCTAAGCAGTATAGCATGTGTGTAATTACATGAAAAAAGGGGAAAATTATCTTTTCATATTGAATAAGCAAATTCAGACCATTAATAAATAATATGTACAATTACATAAAAAAGGAACAAGGAAATTTTTCTCCATATTAAAAAAGCAAATCGGGCAATGAGCCATAGTCTAAAATTCTGCCAATGTCAAAATAAGAACAAAAGAGTTAACATTATACATACTACTAAAATGAAATAAAATAAAGTAAAAGGAAGACATTAGCATTATTTGCATTAGCAAATGATATTGAGTCAATTTTCCTAAGTGCAACAATTATATTTCCAAGGGAAAAATAAATAATTTTGAGGAAAAAAAACAAAAAAAAAAAAAAACAACCCTATCTCCTTTACTTAGTCCCAATGATAAAAATAACTTTCGAACCCCTAATTTCGTTCTTCAGCATTTTAGCATATGAGCGCATAAAATACTGATGTCTTTCAAATTAGAAGATTCTTGCTGAGGCCTCACTGTGCTCTGCAAACATGATCTCATCGTTCAGCCTAGTTATGTTCCAAATCCAGGAGTGAGGGCAAGTTTATAATCAGGAAAGAAAAAAAAGGAAACTATTTATATAAGCTCCATAATGCAACTTTTTTTAAAACCAAAAAGAAACTCCAAAGTTAGTATATAAGGGTACATAACCCAATTAGGGAATAGTCACAGAATGTGGGGCAGAAGTTAGAAAAAAGCAAAGTCATCCTTTGTAATGAAACCACAAACGAGAAAGATAAGCAATCTGAAGATAACTTCCCAAGAGGGACATATCCAATATTTGAAGCCTTATTACTGATAACACTAGGGTGTCTTCCTAAACCAGGATATTGTGTAAAAAATCTCATTTGGAAACCGTCAAATTCAAGCATTAACTAATTAGTAATATGCAATAAACTGGCATCCTAGAAATGAAATATTGCAATGAAGAAAGTTTTGCAACCACTGAGTTGAACATCAAGACATTTTTGGTGTCTCTCCAGAGTCCTTTTGAAGGAAAATGGATAGTTTGTGTCCTATTATACATGGTAAGGAATTAAAGTCACTTTATAAAAATCTAGTTTTCCCTCTGATGGTCTCAGAATATTTGCTAAGTTCCATCATGAGAGTTTCAGTACCCTACCTGTACCACTCCAATTTACCTAAAGAGGATATAAAGGTAACAACACTGTGGCACTTGGGTGATGGTATCTATACAACCAAATGTGAAAGGTAGAATGGGCAATTCATTCAGAAAAGACAATTAAGATCGATATTTATACTATTCTGGATAACTCTGTGTTAGATCTGTGTTTGAATGAACAATTTTCTTCTCTAAACATTCTAATTTCATTGTAAACTCTCTCTTTTAATTTTTATTTAAATATTTAAATACATTTAGATTTGAGTTAAGATTGAATCTGTTGTAGCCTTGTCTTTGCACTTCCTATTTCCTGCAAAAAGTCTCCAGTTGAAGGTTCCTTTCTTTAGGTCTCTCTGAGTTAGATCAGTGAATCTAAGGTTGGAAAGAGGACAGCCCACCTCAGTGTGCATCCTACTAAGGACCTTCCTCCCCAGAAAGAGGTTGCCCTAGCATGTGCAATGTTGTCCCAAAGGTAACAGTGCTCCCTCAGTTGCCCCCTCTCACAAGTTCCTTTGGGTGACATTTATTGAAGAAATGGGTTAGAAGTCTGGGCTCTAGCATGCAATAATCTCAAGTTCAAATCCTGACTCTACTAACAGTGGGATCAAGGGCCACTTGACTTCTCTAAACCTCAGTTTACTCATCCATAAAATCAGGTCGATAATTGTTGCTGTGAAAATTAAATGATACACTCTATACAAAGTACCTAGCACAGTAAGTGATTGTTAAATGTTAGTTCATTAGAATCTGTTGTTAGATATTATTTTAAGTGTTGGTTATTATCTCTATTTTGGATCCAAAAGTCAATCCAAACAGATGTATTGTGTTCATTTAGCTGTAGCACAGTAGAAAGCTAAAGACCAATGTCCCAACTTCAATCTGGTTTGCATTCAGAAAAGTGAATTATGTCTGATCATACCTGCCTCTCTATAAGGTCAAAATGACTAATTAAAAAAATAAACTTTTAGTTTAAAAAAGATGGTATTACTGTATTTCAAACAAATGTATTGACCTTTATTTTTACTGAGGTACCTTCTTATTTGGGCATTACATCAAAACTACTGTATTCATGTCTATTTTGAGACAACCCCCAAATCTTATTTTGTTTCAGATAAACTCCCCCTACAGATTCATCTAGGAGACAAGACATCTTGTTTTTCCATTCCAGCAACTACTGATAAGTAGCCAGTTACTTATGCTGCGAACACTTTAAATAGACCCCATACAATGAGATTTGTGAAACTGAAATAAAACTTTGAAAAATATAAATAACAAAGACAATTATGATAATAGCTTAACTATAGTAAGCATTCGATATTTTCTCATGCACACTCCTATTTTTAAAAGTACTCCACTAAAAACACTTCTTACTTCAAGTTTCAACTGACTCAAAATACCAATTGAGACAAAAAAAGTAAGCACTTTCATTTATTTATATTTCCATATCTACAAATACATATAAACACAACATCCATATACAGAAATATTTTAGAGGAAAGAAATATGCTCAGAGTGGAATGTCTCTAATGCTTACATTAAATGAGTGTAGATACTAATCTCTCAAAGGGTCTCAGGACTTTCTTTTCATCCTAAACAAAGAAGAATCCTCTGATTTAATACTTAGTTTGTTCATTAATCATCACAGCTCTGCATCTAAAAAACAAAAGCCCAATATATTTACAAGGTAAAAGCTGTTGACTTGTTTACTTAAAATGTGATAGATGCAAGCTTGAATAAATCATAGAAAATACATTTTAGTGATCAAAATCCAAAAGATTAAAAACATACTCTGCCTACGTTAATAAAACTTTCAAAGGGATCGTAACCAACTCTGTCAAAGCCTCAGAAGTTCCTGTTTCGGCAGTTAAAAGAGAAGAACATGAAACATTTTGTGAATTTTTTTTTCTGTGTGGATAATTAAACGCAAGCCACGAGAAAACAAATGTACAGATGTACACCATATTTTCATCACTCTGAGAACTAGAGCCATGCATTGGAGGCTTCACATTCAAAAGAAACAACATTTGAACTACATTTAAGACATGTACTGACTTTTTTCCTAAATTAATGTTTTTTGGTAGTTTTATCAAGTTTAGTTCCTGTGTTGCCCTTTTTATTTAAAGCGATTATATTTGGGTATCATCTTCATTTCACGGAGGCCAAACACATTCTCGAATAACCAGTGCACATTGGTACATGTGCGTGGGAGGTAGAAGTGGCTCTGTATGCTGAGGGAAGGACATCGCCCTTCGCTGGGCTTTCTCTTCATTAATGACAGCCACAAGTCCTGCTGGTTGCTATTACAAAGGCAACACCATTTCTCCTGGGGCCTGTGAGAATTTTCTCTTCTATTTAAGTGTGGGAATTGATGCTCACAAGTGGGAACTGATAGGTAACATTATCCTCCTTCCTATGCTCCATAAACGAACACTCTCCAGAAGGGGAGAATCATACCCAATATTATTACTTATCACTTTTCAAACCCTAAGGAGCCACATGAAAGTGATCCATCCTAGGAATTCTTTGAATTCATCTGTAACTCGATAATTAGTGGCAATATATGTTCATCTGTTTCATCTGTTCTGACAATGTGCCATGAGACCCTACAACAGGCCATGAGTGGCTGAATGCTAAGGATGCCACCATGAACAAGTAGGGGAAGTAAAGTCAAGTAGGGGAAGACATTAATCCAATAACTCCATTTAAATATATATGCATATATATTTACAACCATCTGAAGGACTAGGCAGAAAAGGTTTACAGTTCCATAAGGCTGAAAATAAGGGAATTCCATGTAGCAGGGAGGGGTAGATGTCAGGACAACTCCCCCCAAAAAGTGTGCGGTTCTTTGTACTGGGATTGGAGTTAGGGGCAAGCAGAGCACTCCAGACCCAGGCAGCAGCAAGGAAAGGGCTTGTGGAGCTGGAGAAACGGAAGGAATATCAATGCAGCTAAATCCTAGAGAGTAAAGAAAGTAGAGATGGAGGATGAGAAGAAGTTGAAAATATAGGCGATAGGTATATCGTGAAAATCTTTGTATTTTTTTTTTTTTTTATCCAAAGAGCAGTAGGAAGCTACTGAAGGGTGAGAAGCATGTTTGCATTTTGAAACACTCCTTCTGACAGCAGAGCTAGCAGGATGGTCTGGGAGCAGGTAGAGAGGATTCAGGGAGCCTAGCTAGGTGTGGGGATCTGTTGCAGTACTTTGGGGGAGTCACGGTGGGGCTCATGCTAGACCGATGATGGTAGCAAAGGAGGCAAGAGGAGATAACATCAACAGGCCAGTGAAAATAACCATCACCTTAGAGAAAGCAGAAACTTCAGAACAGCCCTTAAGACACCGCCAAGTCCATGCAATAGATTTCCTTTCGTCATGGTGGAAAGCCATCTGTTGTGTGTCACTGGTGTTTCTTTCACTTTTCTTCTGGAGAAGGGCATGTCGGGTCAGATTCCATTAGTGGTACACCGGGGAGTGAGGGGAAAAGTTTGCTAGTGAGTTTTCAGGCTATGGCAGGGAAAGGAGGAATCTGTCTATAGCTGGTTTTGTTTTGTTTTTTTTCTTTCACATGCAAAGCTGTAGAGTAGACGGCGGTCAGGCTTCACTGGTCCCCACTTTCACCTGATTGCCCCTTTCTAATCAGCCTCCACAACTTATGCCTCAAACTTCATGCTTTTGTTCTCCCACACTATCATCCACCACATCATCACCTACTCTGAGGAAAGTATCTGATAAACAAATTCTCACTAAGATGTAAAAGGTTATGAATGACTTCTCCCGAAAAACACCTGTGTTTTAATACCTAAAGAAATGAATCTCTAGTCATGGAAAGCCAGGCATTAGTCAGCAGATGGGGAAAGTATTTGGGAAGGCAAACTGCATTGTTTTGCCCTGAAATTACATGCTCTTTCTATCATTTGTCTCTCTTACAACATGTAGGCAGCAGAGTGAGGGAAAAAAAAAATAACAGAAGGCAAAGGACTGACTAGTTTCTCACAGATGGACTGAAAATACACAGATCTTCTGCATTCACTTTCTAGGAGATTGCATGGACGTCTGTGGTTTAAATGTAATCGGTGTGTGAGGATGCTGAGTTTAGATCTTTCCTCCTGAACCTCCTCTGAGCTCTAGACTCCTCCATCCAGCTACCTACCGACTTTCTCTACTTGGACATCTCACCGGCACTTCAAACCTAACATGTCCAAATCAGACTTCTTGATCCTTGCATCCCCATCCCAAACCTGGACTTCCTCAACTCAATAAACCACAACACTAAACACCCAGAAACCTCAGGAGTCCGTCCTGGGTTCCCCCTCTCTGTAATAATTTCCTGTGGCTGCTGTAACAAATTACTAGAAACCTGATGGCTTAACACAACAGAAATTTATTGTCTCACTGTCCTAGAGGTCAGAAATCTGAAAACAAGGCGTCAGCAGGGCTGCACTCACTCTGGAGGCTCCAGGGAAGAACACTCTGAAGCTTCCCGTGGTTCCTTGCAGCTGCATCACCCCAGCCTCTGCACTGGGTTGATGAGTTCTTCTCCACTTTCGTCTGTATCTCTAATAGCGACAATTATCATTGGATTGGGGATCATGTGAACAATCCAGGAAGATCTCATCGGATATCCTTGACTTCATTACATCGGCAAAGACCTCTTTTCCGAATAAGGTCGTGTTCTCGGACTCGCACCATTCAATGCACTACATTCTTCCATTGCCTCCACAGCCAATTCATCCCATTTGAACTTACCTTCAAATTGCATCTCTCGCCGAGTCCACCATCTTCGCGCTTATCGAGATGCTACGCTTCTACTTTGTGGCTATGACCCTGATTCGAAGTACTTTGATCTCTCTTGAGATTTTCTGCCATGACCCCCAAGCAGCCGTGGTCTCCCTGCTTCTGCTCTTGGCACCTTCCCACAGTTCGTCCCCTATACAGTAGCCAAGAGTGACGTTTAAAAAGTATATATCTGAAATATATGTGCGTGTGTGTGTGTGTGTGTGTGTGTGTGCGTATCCATATCACTTACCTGCTTAAAAACCTCCAGTGCATTTAGAGCTCCCTTTGTACTTAGAACAAAATTCCGCGTTATCCAGTCCCAGCTCGTCCCTTCCCCAGCCGTTTTTCCAGCCCCTCCTGCTAACTGTTCTAGCCACATGGGCCTCCAACTAATTGCCCAGAGAGGCTATACCTGGCTGCCCTGTGTAAGAAGGCATGTTTGCTACCCTTTCCGCAGCACCCCATGACTTCCATGGCATTTCTCAATTTGCAATTTATTTACTAATTTATCAGCCATCTCTCCACACCAGATTGAACCCTCCAGAAGTAGGGACCAAGCCCTCTTGTTCAGCACTACATATCCAGTGCACAGCACATGGCAGATGCCCAATAACTCTTTGTTAAACGAATGATTGAATGAATGAATCAATGATTCCCATTGATTATAGAGTTAAGAACAAACCTTGCCTGGCGTTTCAGGTCCCTGGCCTCTAGTCGCCACCAACCACCTATCCTGCCTCATTTGCCACGTCTCCTTAATGGGAGGCTTTCAGCGCCTGTAAATTCCGTCTTCTTATCTTCCTCCCCTTTTTGATTAAGCCACTTTTCTCCTTCCGGACTATCTAGTCACTCTTTTTGCCTGCCACGTCGTAGTTGTTTTTTCTATGCCCAGCTCAAACCTCCCCTTCACCAGGAAGCCCTCTGTCATCACCCCACTTATATTATTATTTCTCACCTCTCTGCTCTCTCCTAAGCTGGTGTATACCATGGTCTTACTGCCTCAGGTGATTCTCACTTGTCCCTCCAAGTGGACTAAAAAGTATGAGTAACTCTCTGTTTTACACTTCCTTGAATTGTCCGTGATAGGAATTGAGACCATGAAATGTCTTGGAAACCAGTCACTGGATATTTTCTAGTCTCAGTTTTGTCCACCACTAGCCATGTGACCTCAAGTACTTTACCTCACCTCTGGAGTTTATTCTCTTCATGCATAAAAGAAAGTGGTTAGACCATGTAATTTTTAAGGCTCTTCTAGCACTAAAATGCTAAGATTTTAATAATCAACTTTAACAAATCCATTTCAGAAATGAGTGTAGGGATTAAGTTAGTTGTTATATAACGAACTTAGATATAAGAATTAAGTCTCTGGCCCTTAGAACATGCTCAATAAATGAGTTGCTGATTACTTCATTTTTCCCCTAGAAAGAAAGCTGAGGTTCAGCAATTTGAATAAAGTCACCCAAGGTCAATAGTGAGTAATGAAAAGCCCAGGTCCTCCAGCTTAAAAATCCGATGCCTTTTCCCTGCCTCTGTGATAATAACAATCACCTTACATACAGGGATTTTAGTTTATAAACCATTTTCATAATTATCACCTCGTTTCATCTTTATACCAACTCTGTAAAGCAGGTAGTATTATATTCTTTATACACACAAGGAACATGAGATTCAGAAGGGTTAAATCACATAGTGAAGGTCACGTAACCAGTAAGTAGCTAAACTAGGACCACGCCCCAGAATTAGCCTCAAAGTCTAAGTTATTTCAAATATGCCACATAGCACTGTGACAAGGACAATTAATGAAGTGACATTTGTTAAATCACATTTCTGCTAATAGAAACCTGGGCTAAAAATAGAGCAATAGGTTGCTTATGGCAAATGTAGAAAACCTAAGAGCAGTATTTAACAGATTTCAATGGCATTTTTTACATGCAGGTGATTTTTCTGCTATTTGGCTAAAGAACTTTAGTGTTCTTTAGCCCATCCAGGGCTCAGGGCAGTTCCTGTTAATACCAATGAGTCGCACACTCCAGTTCTTCACACAAAACACACCCGAGCACGCACCCATTTAAGAGACAGAAACTTCTGTGGTCACATGACTAGACACCCTACCCACTGAGCCTGTCTGCTGACATTCTGTGGAAGCTTCCTAACAAACTATTTTTTCCCTAACATATTTTAAAGTGTGGGGAGACACAAAAGGAGATGCTTTTCAGGATCCATCTCAAATCAGAAGGGGCGATGGGAAGGCTCTTATGTTTTATTTAGTTTTGAGCTTAAAAAGATTTATATTTTCAGACTATTTCATCAGGGCAAGTTTAGAACCAACATCAAATTTCCTAAAGGTCACCTTCCCTTGTTTGAGTGAATTGTGAAGAGACCTGGACCAAAAGGCCCAGGTCATGAGTTCTAGTTCTAGGTCTGCTGTTTACTCCCCCGGACAAATCCCTTACACCAGAGCCTCGGTTTAACCTGTTTAAAAAGAAAACAGATTAAAAATAAACAGATAAAAATACCTGTGTTCCTTACTTCACAGGAGCATCATTAGATATTGTTTGTGAAGCATTTTGCCTACTGTAAAGGATTCTTCAAATATAAGGGATCAGAATTACTGCCAACTGAAGACGAACCTGAGACAGATGCCCCCATTTGAGAAGTGTGTGTGCATATACTACCACCTAGTGGCCACATGAAGACATCACTTTTTAACTATGCTCTTGGTATTAAAATAAATGTCCCTTGTTAATTCTTTTAGAATTTTTAAACAATTGTCTCAATTTATCCAATTTTTACTTGATCTTTACTGACTCTATCAATATTATATCACTAATGCAGCGGGAAGAAATTAGCAGCAGAAACATACTAGTGTGATTTACTTGAACTAAAATTTATGACCTGCCTTACCACCACAAGTTTTCAAATTAATTCCCACCCCTGCCAGAATATAGTTTTAACATGGTAGTAATTATTGGTGCTACTTCGTGCTGAAGATACAGCAGAGAACTAAGTAAGTTCCTGTTTTCATTGGAGCTTACACTGTAGTGGGAGAGACAATCAATGAATAAATATGAAATATGCTGGTCGACGATGAATTTTATGAAGAGGAACAAAGCAGGGTAGGGAGACTTGAGAGTGAGTGGCAAGGTGGTGGGTGTTCCACTTCAGATAGAGTTGACAGGACAGGCTTCTCATTAAGGACCTGAAGGAAGTGAAGGGGTAAACCATGCTAATATTTGAGAAGCAAGAGTATTTCAGGCCAAGTGAATGGAAGGTACAAAATCCTGATATAGGAATATGTTTGGCATGATTGAACAGAAAGGATGCTAGTGAAGCGGAGAGTAAAGGCAAAGTCAGAAAGGTGGTGGGGATACCAGCTCATTACAGGTCACGGTTAAGAATTCATACTTGGCATTGGGGTCTCTGAGTGAGATAGGAAAGCATGGAGGATTATAAGTAGTGGAATGACCTAATAACTCTGAGTAACTCTCTGACAAACAAAATGAAATACCAAATAACCTGACAGACAAGTTTAATGAAATGCCTGGGGAGAAATTGTTCTCATAGAACACACGTTTTTCAAAAGGGTTATAAACACAGCTCTTTGAAGGGAACTCACAGGAAGATTATAGAGGAAGAATGCATAGCATCTGTACACTGAAACTCAAAGTTAAGTCAGGCAAACCAAAGGTACTTTTAATCAGGATTTTTTTTTCTTAACAATGGTGCATAAATTCTCAAGATATTCTTCAATGGAGAAATAAATATTTACTAAATATCCAGGTGACCTGGAAAGTTCTGTTTGGGTTATAAGACAGGGCTCTAACCTTAGAAAGACTTAAAATATACCTAGGAGATAAAACACATGACATAAAAAGATAATAAAGCAATATATAAATGCCAAAGGAGAGCTGGAGCCAAGGCCACAGCATTTAGGAGAAGAGGCTGTGCTAACCTATGAGCCACAGAGGGACATGCATAAAGCAGAAACTGAGCAGGAAAGAAAGAGCAGGGCAGCATCCAGGAGAGGGGGCCTGGGTCTGGACAAAACACAAAAAAAGTCAAGAGGCTATGCCTGAGATTATAGATTCACAGAATTTTAGAGCTAGAAGGAACTCATCACAAGAAAAAAAAATATGTAACTCTGTACGGTGACAGATATTAACTAGATTTATCATGGTGATCATTTTGCAATATATACAAATATTGAATCATTATGTTACACTTGAAACTAATATAATATTATATCTCCGTTATACCTCCATTTAAAAAAAAAGGAAAAAAAGAACTGGAAGGAAAATTGGAGATGGTTAAATCAGCACTCTTGTTTTACAAAAGAAGAAAAGCAGGTCAATCAGGATCTCACTGGTTAGTGACAGAGCTGGGCCTAGAACAAAGGCTCCTGAGTTTCAGCCATGACTATGGCACATCACCACCAGGAAAACGATAGTGAACCTATGAATGCTTAAAATTACTGGCCAGGTTGGAATGGAGCCTCATGGTTAGAAGAAGGATGTAGGCCGAGGAGCTAGGTAGTCAGCAAGGTAGAAAGAAGTAAACAGGTATGAGATAATGGGAAGTAAATATTGGTCCCTGCCCTCAGTTCCTGGAATAGAGCTCCTGAAACCCTTGTAATTTCCTAGATGATAAGAGCACTGGGAGCATCTTTTGTTCTAATATTTAGTCTTTAACTCTGATCCCTGACAAAAGGCTCCTGAAGCCCTTGTTATTTCCTGGGTGATAGGAGTGTCTTTTGTCCTAATGAGACAACTCCATGCGGGCTCCAGGGTGAGGGCTGATCACCAGAAAAACCAAACCATGATTAGGAGCTTGGAATTTTCAGTCCCACCCCTCATTCTCTTGAGAAGGGAGAAGGGCTGAAAATGGAGTTAATGATCAATCATGTCTATGGATGAAGACTCCATAAAAATCCCAAAAGTACAGGGCTCAGGGAACTTCCAAGTTGGTGAACACATGGAAGTGCTGAGAGAGCGATGTGTCCACGTCCCTTCCCACATTCCTGGCCCAGCACATCTCTTCTACCTGGATGCTCATCTGTATCCTTTACCATATCTTTTATAATAATCTAGTAAACATTAAGTAAACTGTTTTCCTGAATTCTATGAGCCACTCTAGCAAATTAATCAAACCCAAGGAGGGAGTGTGGGAATATTTGATTTATAGACAGGTGTTAAAAGCCCAAGTAACTATCTGGGCTTGAGACCAGTCTCTTGAGTGAGGGCTTGGTGGAACGGTCTTATAGGACTAAGCCCTCAACCTGTGGCATCTGATGCTACCTCTGGGTAGATAGTGTCCAGAATTGAGTTAAATTCTCAGACACCTTGCTGGTGTCCAAGAATTACTTACTGGTTCAGGGAACCCCATTACCCCCACTCCCCACAGTGGAATTGGGTACAGAACTCTTTCACTAGGCCTCAGGAGAGTAACTAACTGGTAATTTGAGGCAATAATAAAGTGACTCCTGACCCCACAAACCTGAGCAGGAGGCTCACAGAGAATGAGACTGAGAATTCATACTATTTCAAGAGGAACACAGGAAGAGATGTCTAGTAAGATAGTCAGTCATAGGGGAGGGGATGCTGGGAAGGTCTTTTAGGGGCAGAGGAGGAATGATATGCTTGAGACTTCGTTTTTTCTCTTTAGAAGATATCCTTTTGGGGAGGGATCAGATACAGTACATACATGGGTAGTGCTTTCAAATAAAAGATGCACCTAAACTATTTGGGGATATAGAGATGTGTCCTCTTTATATTCTTAAGGTATATCTGTCACTTTTGTTCTATAAAGAAATTGTTTTCATTTCTATTTTTTCTAGTTTTATTGAGATATCATTGGTATATAAATTGTACAAGTTTAAGGTGTGCCACATAATGATTAGATATATGGAAATAGTGTAAAATGATTACCACAATAAATTTAGTTAACATCTATTGCCTCACGTGTTTATAAAACTTTTTCTTGTGATGAGTGCCTTTAAAATCTACTCTCGAAACTTCTCAACACCTCTGTCAGCTCCCTAATATCCTTTAATAAATACGTTTATGATTGAAATTAGCTAGGGTGGATTCTGTTCTTTGCAGTTAGAAACCTAACTGATGCAGTGAGATATCATGGCAGTTAGTGGAAATTAACAGTGGCACCCATCCTCCCTTGTTCATTTTAAGCACATCGCATTTGTAATTTACATGAGTCTTGGTTAACAGCCATATAGAGTACTATATGTTGTATAATTAAAAATATATTTTATTATATAAAATATATTGTAATATTTTATAATATTTTTCCTGTTCCTGGCCCAGAGCACTTAAAGCCCTTGGACTTTCCTGAGAGATAGGGGTGATAGAAGTGTCTTTTGTTAATCACTTGCCCCTTGCAACCACACCTGAGTTTATGCTAATGCGGTAGCTGAGGGTAAGGTCCATCAGATAGCTTCAGAATGCAAGCTTGTCACCAAAAAGACCAAACACTTGATTAGAGGGTTAGAACTTTAGGCCCCACTCCCAACCTCCAGGTAGGGGAGGGCGCACTAGAGATTAAATTAGATATAAATTCTTAAAGAAGGAGATTCAGAGAGCTTCCTGGTTGGTTGGTCAATAGGTTGGTCAATACATGGAGGTGCTGAGATGCTGTCCGCCAGGAGAGGGCATGGAAGCTCTGTGCCCCCTTCACCACTCCCTATGCATCTCACCCTATGCATCTCTTCCGGTTGGCCTTTCAGAGTTGTACCATTTATAATAAACCTTGAAACTTAACTGTTTTTCTGAATTCTGTGAATTGTTCTGGAAAATTACAAGCACGAAGAGGGGGTCATTGGCACCCCCAAATTTGTAGTCTGCAGGGCAGAAATGTGAGTAGCCTGGGCACCCAATTTGTGGCTGGCTTCTAAAAGGGCAGTTTTAGGACTGAGGCTTTAACTTGCGGGGTCTGTGCTCACTCTTGACAGCTAGCGTCAGAATTTAATTAAATTATTGGAAATCCAGTTGGCGTTGGGGAATTGGTTGTTGGTGTCAGCAAAACCACACAGTATATTATGTAATTTGACTTTAAAAGTTTCCTGCAAAGAAGACACATATTGAAAATAATAATAAAGTGAACGGAAGCTAATAAGAAAATGATAAAACTGACAAAAGTTTTCATCTGCTGGGTAAAAACAGTGTGACGATCTAACAATATATTACAAGCAGTCATCTAATGAAAAAGAAAGTATCTGCTTTTATAAAAAGAAACTCATGCTATAAAAAGAACATTTTGAAAATTGATGTGTGAAATTATTTTCATTGTGTGGTAATTTTGTTCCCTAAAGTGATATAATATGTTACTTCTAAAGTCTCACTTGCAAAGTGAGTCATAATTTATCACTTGTTTAGAAGTCTCAATGGGTTTTGAAACCATTTGTTAAAAACATTGTAAGTACAAAATCTCCCAGTTAGTTCACAAAACAGTGATTGACACAACAGGAAAGAAAAAATTTACTAGCCAGATTTTACCAAAACCTTTGCAAAATTGGTAGATCGAAATGCAGAATGAGTATCAAGATTTAGTAAGTACAGATAATAGTGTATTTCCGTTGGGATCCATGTATCTTGGTGAGATATCTTTATCAGCTAGGACTTGAATAAAGCCAATAGCGAAGTAAACTGAACTAGATCTTTCGATTGTCATTTCACAAAGTGTTAACCAAGATTTTTTTTTTAAATAGCAGTGTATAAATGCATTGCTTTCACCATATTATTCATTAAATACTGTGGGTGTGTGTGCTAAAAAATTTTTTTATTAATGCGATATTTGATCAAAATTTTGAATTGCTGTAGGCCAGAATTTTCCAAAGTGTTGTCTGTGGACCTCTACATCACAATTCCCCAGGGTTCCTTTGCCTGAGTCTTGTGTTCAAGAAATACCAGCACAGAACTGAGATATTCTCCTGGGTTTAATGAGAGAAACAGAAAGAGAATCAAACATGGAAAAAATTTTGACCATGTGATTCTCTGTTATTTAGTGCGGTTGTCTATGAAGCGTTTTAAGTCATAGGTGAAAAGCTTTCCAGAAGTTGATCCGTTGATCTGCAGCATTTCAACATAGATTTCATGTTAAGTTAAATTGAGGATTAATGAAAAGTCTGAACTTTATGCCATCAGTTACTTTATTTAAATGGTTGTTTACTTAGTGAACTAAAGGAAAAAATTAGAGATGGAGGAGACGTGTATGGAAGGAAATGAATGAATATGTCCAAAAGGAGAACGGCAGAGGTGGCCCTTCCACGGGGCCCTCTTGCCTCCCAGTTTCTCAATCTCCTAAATTCCAGACTTTCGTTGCCACTGCTTTGCAACCTTGGACCTGGTCCTCACTCAGACCTGCATGACCTCCAGGATCTAAAAGGAAGCTTTCTCTGATCACACTCCTCTCTTTCCTTACTCCCTCCAGTTTGTTGAACTCTCTTCCCTTTTGGAACTTCTGACACCTTGCCCTTCTTTTCGTCCTCCCAGCTGGGCACGTTTATTTCCAGTTTCCCTTTCTCTGATCCTTAGCCTGGAAGGGATCTAATACTGGGGAAAAGTTATAGAACCCTGTTTCAACTGCTTCAGCGCCCGGAGCTTTTCACGCTACTGACCTCATTACATTGCACAGAGTTGCCCTGCAGGGCCTGCTTAGAGGTTCCCTACGTTTCCGGGAGAGACACTTTGGTGAGGACACAGCCCAGTAGGGATATGATCCAAAACCAAAAAGCTGAAACCTCCCATCTGGATTCTAAGATTATTTTTTAATAGACCTTAATAAATTACTTGAATGTCATCCAAAAGTATAAAAAGGTAATTTCACCAATTAGATGCTATACTCAAGTATTTATTACATAAATCATGGTGGGGAGAGACTGTTTTTCAATACTTATTGTATTAAAGGTTTTCTTTTATAAAAAAGGTAGCAACAACACTGATTAAAATAGACTGAAAGGCATATATGTTTTCCAAATTAGTAGGATTAGTAATTAACTCTCTGAATACTGTATTACCTTATTATGGTTTTTAGAGATAATCTCATCACTCATAATTGAATGACTTCATTTTCTGGTAAAACTTAGGATCAAGAAATATAAGCATTATTGATTCTGACTTACCTGCAAGTCTCAGAATTTCTATATAAATACATACAAGTTATGTTTGAGAATATAGCTATATAAAAAAATTTAAAATTAAATATAGTCATTTTTAACTGCTAATAATATTTTAAAATTTATATGTCAAGAATCATATCTAAAAAATACAATACAATGAATTCAAAGGAATACAAACCAAAACAAATAAGCATTTCTTCCCCTTTCATGAGCTGTTTTCCAGTTGTCAAAATAAAATCCTTCTATTGCTTATTTCTTTCTTAGGAGCCTTTGTGTACACTGTAAAATTTACCTATGTGTCAATAACAACTTAAGAAGTGGCTGAGTGAAAATGTGCCATTCTCTAACAGAAATGCATCTTTAGAATGTATTAGGTCTGAACAAGGGGTCAGAATTTACTAAAATTAACAGGCTCCTAAGAAATAAATGAATAAGCAATAAATGAATTTTATTTTGACAAATTGGTTTGTTCTCCTTTGAATTTTCTTTAAACGTTATAACTAATTTTGCTAACATGGTTCTTTTTTCTAATTCTGTCAGACTAGATTTTTCCCGCTTACAAACCTCTTATTTTATCTCTGATCCAAGAATTTAGTATTGTGAAAGACTCACTGAAGTTATCTCCTTCACTCTCCTGACATGGATCGTAGTCGCCAGAAGACCGGATCACTGTTTCATCCATACATGTTTGGCTTGGTTTGTTTGCTTTTCCAATACAATAGATGATATACTTGCCACTTTCCAGCCAATTAGTAGGGGTTTAAATACATAGAGTTTTGATCATTTCAACAGCATTTGAAAGTCAATGGTCTGTTTAAATTTCTGGGTAATCTTAGCAAAAAATTAGGAGCTCCCTCATCCATTCTTTTTCTATTAATACAGTTAGACATGTGGCCCCCACACTGCTGAAAATGTGAGTATAACTTTTGACTCTCCCAAAACTTAACTCCAGTCATCCCTCAGTATCACTGGGGGATTGATTCCAGTGCCTCTTGCAGATACTCCAATCTGAGGATGCTCAAGCCCTTTATATAAAATGGTGTAGAATGACGCATACAGTCGCCCTCCACATCTGAGGATCCCCCACTGCAGATCAAAACTACTGTTTTCCATCTGTGGTTATTGAATCCTTGGATTCAAAAGGGCCCAATGTATATTTATCGCAAAATTTCCACATATAAGTGGACCCATGCAATTCAAACCATGTTGTTCAAGGATCAACTATTTTTTTTTAATTGAGATATAACTGACATATATCATTGTATTCATTTTAGGTGTACCGTACGATGATCTGATATATGTTTATATTACAAAATGATCACCACAATAAGTTTAGTCACTATCTGTTAGCACACAGAATTATATTTTACACTTTTTTCCTCTATAAATTGCTTTTATTTATTTATTTTTAAGTTTATTGGGGGTAACATTGGTTAATACAATTACATAATTTTCAGGTGTACATTATAATTTGACATCTGTATATTCTATTGTGTGATTACCACCCAAAGTCCAGTTTCCTTCAGCTACCATATATTTGACCCCTTTTACCCCGTCTACCTCCCCCCTCATCACCCACCCACTAGTAATCCACTACTCTATAGTCCTCTGGTAATTACTAGTCTATAGTTCATGTCCATGAGTCTTTGTTTGTCCTGTTTATTTGTTGCTTTTAGGTTTATGTCTCACATATAAGTGATATCATGTGATTTTCAACTTTTTCTATCTGGCTTATTTTGCTTAGCATAATTATCTCGAGGTCCATCCATGTCACAAATGGCAGTATTTCATCTCTTCTTATGGCTGAGTAACATTCCATTGTATATATGTGCCACAGTTTCTTTAGTCAATTATCCATCACAGCATACCTCTGTTGCTTCCATATCCTGGCCACTGTGAATAATGCAGCTATGAACATCGGTTACACTTTTTACTTTTTTGTGTGTGATGAGAACTTCTAAGATTTACTTTCTTACCATGGTGTATATTATATCCCCAGGACTTGTTTATCTTATAACTGGAAGTTTATACCTTTTGACTATTTTTTTTTTAATACACTCTTCAGTATAAGATAGTCTCTTTTGCAGTAAATATACAGCCATGTCAGGGAACTTCAAGCCTCTTCTCAGGCCCAATTTAGGGCACCGTCTTCTAATTTTACTTTGGCAAGAGGATTTCTCTGTTGCTTTTACCTCTGCCTCCTCCATTCTCACTTTTGGTGAAGAGTGGGTCTTAGGGCACACATAATTTATTCATTATAAGACTACTATTAACTGAACACCTGCTGTGTGCCAGATACATACTCTACTAGGTACTGAGGATAGAGAGTGAACAAAACAAAAGTCCCTTCTCTGAGCTTCCATTCAAGGAAGAGAGAAATATTAAAGAAACAGTTATATAATACGTCAGATGACTATATGTGCTATGGAAAAAAATAAAGTAGAGAAAATGGATAGGGAGTGTGGGGGTGGCAGTGGTGGTTGCTCTTCTAAATACAACGATGAGGGACGGTCTCACCAGTAAGGTGAATGGAAAAGTGATGAATTAAGAAATAGAGCAAAATTGCCCGTTTGAGGTTCATGGTCATAAATTTAAAGGAAGACCGGACAACACAGTTGTGCATTTTCCTTTAGTCACAGTGAACTACAAGGGCACAGAGTAGATGCAGACTTAATAAGGATTTAATTTAAGCTCTAACAAGGATTTAATAACGGTTGTGATCTTACCAAGCACGAAATGAAGAGAAAGCAAGACAAGGCAGAGGAGTTGAGGGTGACTGCAAGAAGGAAGTATCATGACTGACCATAACATTAAAACTAGATAAGAAGGAAAGAGAGGACAGTAGACAGGTGAGGAATAGTGAAAAGGTTATAGGGTTAACAGATTACTCCTGAGCCCAGTGTAGGTGAAAAACTGTTGGAGTCCATAAGTTCTTGATCTTCTTCTGGGCTGGAAATCAGAAGCCCCAGGGGAGTTTGGGCCACCATTTTTATTTTGGTAAGTGGGGCTCACCAGCAATCCTCTTCAGCCCTTTAGAAAGCCAGACTTGAGCAAACAGGCACTTCTCCATAATGGATAATGTATGATGATGACGTATTTATAGACACAGGTTAAGTCATTTCTTTATTTCAACCGTCTTTTTTCCTATTAAATGGTCATAAGTTGACCTTCTTCTGTGACAGAGCAGAATAAACTGAACATATTAACTATTTCATTTATCAAATAATTATTGTCTGCTATATGCTAGGCACTGTTAAATATTTGGGACACCTCATGAATAAAAGTAGTAAAAATCTTTATGGTGCTTACAATGTAATAGGGTAAGGAGATAAATATAAAGCATATAGTTTGTTAGTGATTAGCATTAAGGAGAAAAGTAAAGTAGGAAGGGAAATAAGAAATATATGTATGTGTGTAGGTATGCGATGTTTTATTTACTTAGGTTAACTATGAAAGATCTCACTGAGAAGCTGATGGTTGATTCAAAATCTGAAGAAGATGAGGGAGTGAGCCATTCACCCGAGGGGGAAAGCCTTCAGGCAAAGGGAACAGCTAAAGCAAAGGTTCTTTGGCAGAAACATGGCTAGAGAGTGTTCTAGGATCAACAAGGAGGTAAGTTTGGCTTCAGTGGAGTGAACATGGAGGAGAGAAGGGAGTAGCAAGCACTAAGATCAAATAATAATGGCGGTGGGGTGCTAGGGTGGGAGCAAATGATGTAGGGCCTTGAAGACCACTGCAAGGGCTTTGGTGTTTACTATGAGGGAAATGCGGAGCCACTGAAAAGTTCTGAGGAGTTCAGTGACATGGATTCATTACCAAGAATATTCCACTGCTATGTTGAGGCTAGAATGAAGGAGGGCAAACCATAAGCAAAAGCAATCAAGAGCAGTTGCAATAAAGTAGATGGAAAATTATAGTGACTCAGACTAGTTTGGAGTCTAGATCGGTCTCTAAAATGTAGCCATAAAGATTGATTGATGGATCAAATATTTTTGGACTTCACTAGCTGTAAGATGTGAGACAGAGAATAACTGAATTTTTTTTTTTTTGGCGAAGAAAGGTTTGATTTACTTTTAACAGAGAGATTAATTGTATAAAACAACAAGCCAAACTAACAAGGAAATTGTCAAAAGGAGGAAAACTACTCAAAACAGTGATGTTAATAAATTATAAACAAAGTACAATATTTTAGAGTTTAAAAAAGTATAAATTCTTAATTCATACTAACTACGATTATATTATTATACTTCTAATGTTAATTTAGCTAAATATGATGTACGTTTTTATTTTTCACTTGTTATTTTATTTTATTTATTCATTTTACTATTTTTTAATTTTTCAATAACAGTTGGCATACAATATTATATTAGTTTCAATTGTACAACATAGTGATTAGACATTTATATAATTTACAAACCGATCACCCTGATAAATCTAGTATCCTTCTGACACCATATTTAGCTATTACAATATTATTGACTATATTCCTTATGCTATACTTTATATCCTCATGACTATTTTGTAATTACCAATTGTACATCTTAATCCCTTCCCTTTTTTCACCTACTCTCCAATCCCCCTCCCACCTGGCAACCATCAAAGTGTTCTCTGTATCTATGAGTTTGTTTCTGTTTTGTTTGTTTTTGTTCTTTAGATTTCACATTAAGTGAAATCACATGGTATTTGTCTTTCTATGTCTGACTTGTTCCACTCAGTACAACACCCTTTAGGTGCATCCACGTTGTTGTAGATGGCAAGGTTTAATTTTTTTTGAATGGCTGAGTGATATTCCACTGTATATATATATACCACCTCTTCTTTCTCTGTTCATCCATTGATGGACACTCAGGTTGCTTCCACATCTCGGCCATTGTAAATTATGGTGTAATAAACATATGGATGCAATGTCCCTTCAAAGTAACGTTTGGAGTTTCTTTGAGTAGATACCCATATGTGGGATAACTGGGTCCTTCTTTGTCTCTTGTTATAGCCTTTGTTTTAAAGTCTGTTTTGTCTTGTATAAGTATTGTTACCCCCAGCTTTTTGTTTTGTTTTGTTTCTATTTTCATGAAACAGCTTTTCCCATCCCTTTACTTTCAGTCTGTGTGTGTCTTTCAACCTGAAGTGACTCTCTCATAGGTACCATCTCTAAGGGTCTTTTAAAAATTCATTCACCCACTCTATGTCTTTTAATTGAATTATTTAATCCATTTACATTTAAAGTGATTATTGATAGACATGTATTTATTGCCACTTTATTATTCATATTTAATCTTTTTTTTCTTTTCCTTCTTCTTGAAGAAGTCCTTTTAACATTTCTTGTAATACTGGTTTGGTGGTGATGAATTTCAGCTTTTTCTTGTCTGGGAAGCTCTTTATCTGTCCTTCGATTCTTAATGATACCTTTGCTAGGTGAAATAATCTTTGTGTAACTCTTTGCTTTTCATCACTTTGAATATTTTGTGCTAGGCCTTTCTGGCCTGCAGTTTCTTTTGAGAAATCAGCTGACAGTCTTTTGGGAACTCTTTTGTAGGTAACTAACTGCTTTTCTCTTGCTGCTTTTAAGATTCTCTCTTTGTCTTTAACCTTTGGCATTTTAATGATGATGCGTCTTGGTGTGGGCTTCTTTGGGTTCATCTTGTTTGGGACTCTTTGAGCTTCCTGGGTTTGTATGTCTACTTCCTTTGCCAGGTTAGGGAAATTTTTGGTCACTATTTCTTCACATAAGTATTTAATTCCTTGCTCTCTCTCTTCTCCTTCTGGTACCCTATGATGCGAATGTTGTCACCCTGATGTTGTCTCAGAGGCTGCAAACTACTCTCATTTTTTTGGATTTTTTTTCTTGCTGTTGGTCTACTTGGATTTTTTTTTGCTTGTCTCCATTTTTTTAATTCTTTTTCTGGAACCTTTTTCTATTCTTTCATTTGAAACGTATTTCTTTCTCTCCCCATTTTGGCTACCTCCTTGTGTTTGTTTTTATGTATTAGGTAGGGCTACTATGTCTCTCATTCTTAGTAGAGTGGCCTTGTGTAGTTGGTGTCCTGTGGGACCCAGTGGCAGTCTCCCTGGTCACCTGAGCTGGGTGCTCCAGATGTGTTCCTTGTGTGGATTATGTGTTTTCCTGTTGTAGTTGAGCTTTAGTTGCTGTTTGCACATCAATGGGAGGGACTGACCCTTGGGCTGATTGGTTGTGAGGACTGGCCATGACTAAAGTAGAGGAGCTATTGTGCAGGAGCTGACCCTATGGAGCAGAATTTACTTTAGCAAGGCTCTGGTGCCTGCCCAGTCTGCCCTTTGAGTGTGCCATCTTTGGAAACAGCTGTGTGGTGCTCTGATTTTGGTCTGAAGCTGGCCATTGGGTGTACCACTCCCAGAATCTGGGAGGAACCCTGCCACAAGCCAAGTTCAGCCACAGCCTGTGCCCTCCCTGAGGCCACCTGGCATGAGCTACAATGTTGTGAGAGACACCTGCAGTCCTGGCAGGATGCCTGGTGCTTGGAGCAACAAGGCCACACTACAGGGAGAGGGCACATGCCTTACCTATTCTGGGACTTCTTGCTCTAGGCACAAGGATAAGAAGAGGGAGTAGCTGATAACACGGTGGGCCTTGAGGCTGAATTTGGGAGTTGGCTGTAATCTGTAATTACTAATCTGATTGTAACTAATAATAATAACAAAGCTGGCTTTGTGAGAGAGAGAATAAAAAGCCATGGAGACAGGGGTGAGGATGCTAGCATTGCCATTCATCCTCTCTCCCTTATCCATGTTAGTTAATGCATTTCCAGACTCCAACTCTTCTTCCTAACCCTCTCCACAGCACTACAAAGCAATCTGGAGATGGCTACCACCCATACTGGGCTCTGAGGTATCTCAGGAGGTCAAGCCATGAGCCAAGTCTGGCTGCCACTAATGCCAGACTTGGGGCTGCTCAGCAAGAGGTACAGGGTATACCAAGGCCAGATGATGCTTGTTTGCATTTTGTGAACCTTTGAGAGATTTTAGGAAAATCTGCAGCATAAGCCAAGGCTGGCTGTTTGTATTAAAAAAACACTGGAAGTGGCTTGAAGTGCATCCACAAATTGGGGGTTGGGGGATGGGGGTCTCAAGGAATCACCAGGGCATGGAGACCAGTGTTAGCTAGGTTGATGGAGACTCAGATATAGTAGCCACCTGTGTCTGCATGTAGGGACCAGGGATGGCTCAGCAAAGAAACAGTGGATCTTACCAGCACTCTGTCTAGGAGAAAGCTTCCCCTCCAGAACTCATGCTGAAGCCAGAGAATTTACTTCTTCCCCATGTATCCCTGGCACCTTTTAATCCGCTGCCCCAGCACCGGAGCTCAGAGTGAGTCTGTCAGCAACTAAGTTCATGAAAGGGCCCTTTAAGAGAATGTGTGGACTTGAGCTGCCCTCCATCTCACTCAGCCACAGTCTCTGCTGGTAGTTTTCACAGCCAGAAGTTGTGGGTAGTTCTCTCCCTGGCACTGGAACCCTGGGCTGGGAGCCTAGTATGGGACTGGGATTTCTTGCTCTTTGGA